>JAJEJO010054144.1:0-41043 GCA_020662805.1 Glaucomys volans
TGTATTTTTTTATTTAGAGACAGGGTCTCACTGAGTTGCTTAGGGCCTCATCGTTGCTGAGGCTGGCTTTGAACTCTTGATCCTCCTGCCTCAGCCTCCCAAGTGCTGGGATTACAGGCGTGCGCCACTGCGCCCGGCTCTTTGAGGTTTCTTTTAATTCATTTTTTCTTTACTCAAGTTTTTCTTTTTCTTTTCTTTCCTTTTTTTTCCTTTACACTCAAAACATCTGTTAATTGCCAGGCTATTGGCTTTGATGTTTGAAAATCATCTAACAATTAGTTTACCAAAGCTATTGATGGGAAAGATTAAGCCACAAAGCAATTCCCACTAGCACCCATTTTTAGAGAAAGAAGCCAAGAAATATCCTAAAATTGGTAGCTGGTGTCATGGTCCAAGCCCAATCTGAAAGGGATGGTTCTCCAGCCTATATGGACAGATCCCACCAGATCCCACTCTTCATTTTTGTGAACACCTTCACACTGACTTTTGTACTTAGGATGTTTCAGTAAGAAAAGTAACAAGATCTGGTTTGCTTTAGTATATTGGACAACTTTCTAATATAAACTATGAGAAGGCAATTCTGATTTAATGGAATAGATGCCAGAAGATTCAAGATTAATGTCATCCATTATTAGCATGTAAAACTGAGGGAACAATCAGAGAATTGTACTCATAGAATTTTGCCCCAGTGGAAGATGGAATGGTCAAGTCCAGAGCTATTCATGGGAAAGATGAAGAAAAATGCACTCTCAGAGAATGGGTTTCTGCTAGAATCTGTTCCTTGCTCACTATGTCAATTTTTTCTCCCACTCCCCTCAGGCTGATTCTTTAGGTTAATTTGGTGAAGATCATGTTTCCTGTAGGAGAGAAAGTGATGGGCTGAATCAAATTTCTTTTGTTATACTTACTTCCTTTTATTGATTTGGAAGTTGCAATCCTACTTTACATATACTGATGGTTGCTTTTGAAATAAAAGTGTAAGACCAATGCCCTTGTGTTTTTCCATCAACATCAACATTAAAATCAAAGCCTCGTACTGGGGATGTGGCTCAGTGGTAGCAGTCTTGCCCAGCATGTGTGAGGCTGCAGGTTAGGGTCCTAGAACCATGCACACGCCAACATAATCAAAACATTATGTGTTGGAAAAATAAGATTTTGTACTTTGGAAGCCCAGTTGTAATGCTTGCCCTTATTTGTGCAGTCTTGCCCAGTTCTGTAATATCTTCAAAA
Organism: Glaucomys volans; assembly: GCA_020662805.1. Classification (NCBI taxonomy): domain Eukaryota; kingdom Metazoa; phylum Chordata; class Mammalia; order Rodentia; family Sciuridae; genus Glaucomys; species Glaucomys volans. The sequence goes on from JAJEJO010054144.1 coordinate 1,231, forward strand.
CCTTGTTTACTTTATTAAATGTCTTAATTAAACATTGCACAAATACTTGTTGAGTGCCTACCATGAACCAGGAATCAGGCTAGCTCTGGAGTTATACTGGTGAGAAATTCAAACAATTCATACACACACACACACACACACACACACACACACGACTGAACTAAGTGGCACCTAAATACTGAGCCCTATTTCCAGCCCTTTTTAAAATTTCTTTTTTCAAATAAGGCCACACTAAGTTGTTTAAGGCCTTGCTTGGTTGCTGAGGCTGGCTTTGAACTTCCAATCATCCTGATTTAGGCTCCTGAACCACTGGGATTAGAGGTGTGCACCATCATGCCCAGCAAATGATTCTTATATTAACAGAGGGTGAAGCAAAACCACTAGATATAAAATACTGAATTCATTTTTGACAATTCAACATGTACTAGAGATTCTTATTGCTATTAATGTCCCTCCCTTTTATGAGAGATCCAGCACATTTAATCCCTTCCTCCACACCCTCTGTTTTTTGCTTTTTGTTTTTATTTTGTAGGTCCTCAGCACAGTGGCACACACCTGAAATTACAGCAACTCAGGAGGCTCAGAAGGATTACAACATCTTGGTGAGACTTTTTCCCAAAATAAAAATTAAAAAGAGTGGAGATGTAGCTCAGTGGCAGAGTGCCCATGGTACAATCCCAGTACTGAAAAAAAATTTTTCATGTGTCTTGTGTAAGTCAGTTCCACCACGGTGACAAAATGGCTGAGAAATACATTTAAAAGGATGGATTGGTCTCATGGTTCCTTGGCCTTGTTGCCTCTGGGCCTTTAATGAGGAAGTGCCTGGTGGAGGAAACCCATGCACCTCATGGTGGATGGACAGCAAAGAGAGAAGAAGGGCCTGGGTCCCAATACCCCCACTCAAGGGTGAGCCCCTGCCCTCAACTAAATTCCTTTCATTAGGCTCCACCCGTTACTTTCTAACCATCACCCTGTAGCACCACTCTGGTGACCAAGGCTATTTGTCAAGTGAGACTCTGGAGAACACTTCAGATCCAAACTATAGCAAGTCTTTTGATTCAGCTTATACTATTTTTTGTATACATTATGTCTTCTTCTAGTATTATTTTTTATATCTTCACTGTTTAAACAGCATGAAGCCAGGTACAGTGGTGTACACCTGTAATCCCAGTGACTCGGGAGGCTGAGGCAGGAGGATCTCAAGTTCGAAGCCAGCCTCAGCAACTTAGCGAGGCCCTAAGCAACTCAGTGAGACCCTGTCTCTAAATAAAATACAAAATAGGGCTGGGGATGTGGCTCAGTGGCCGAGTGTCCCTGAGTTCAATTCCCGGTTCCAGAAAAATAAAAAACACAGCACGAAAACAAAAAAAAATTTCAACACCCTTTGTTTCTGTTCTCACTGGTTATCCACGTTTTTATTACACCACATCTCCCATGCACTCAAGTTCTAACCAGGTGTGGTGGTGCACACCTGAAACCCTAGTGATTGAGGAGGCTGAGGCAGGAGTTCAAGGCAAGCCTTGACAACTTAGCAAGACCCTGTCTCAAAGTAGAAAATAAAAAGGGCTTGGGATATAACTCCATGCTCGAGCACCCCCAGGTCAATCCCCGTTAGTAAAAACTACAGTAACAACAAAAACAAAATAGGTACTCGGGTTCTTTGTTTTGAATCCTTTCTTGGGCAACTGGAGTACTTCTTTGTTTTGCTTTTTGTTTTGTGTGTATGTGCATGTGTATGTGTGTGTTCAGAGAGCAAAACGAGTTTTGAACAAGACCTTAAGGAGGACTGGCCATGGTGGAGCACACCTCACCTGTGATGCCAGCTAGGAGCCCTCTAGGACAGGAGGAAGCAGGCAGTCATGAAGACTGAGCCACCTTTCATGTGTGTCTGCCTTCTTCCTGTACACGAGCTCCCAGCCTAGAGGGAACCTGGGTTCTAAAGGAAGAAGACATCAGGTAGGACAGGAAACTCACCACAAGGTCCCATTACCTGAGCAAGGGGCATCTGTGTGGGCTGGCACCTGCTCTGTCCTCTTTCCCTCCAGGCCACCTGTGAACCTCCTGGACCCTCCCTCTTCACAGCACATCACTCCCTCCTTTCCCATGGACCAGCCGTGGCCAAGGGACCCAAACTTGGCTCTTCAGTGTTTCAGCTGCTCCTCCTGCTCTTCCCATCCCTGAAATTCTATTCCTGGGGCTAGAGAACTACAACACCATAACCTCTCTCCAAGCCTCCTTGTCATCCAGATGGCAGGACACAGATCCTGACAATGGTGACACTAGTCACTCCCACTGGGTACCTTTGAGGGTAGGGCAGTAAGCATGAGTGGTTGTCTGCTGTGGGCAGGTTGTCAGGGCCTTTGTGAAAGGGTGTGGCAGCCACAGGGCTCCTGGGGTGTGCCCAAAAGTAGAGGCCAAAGGCCCAGGAAGCCAAGGACATGGGCTATTTACTAGAAGGACACATGAGCTCCTGACTCGAACGTGTCTGCCTGCAGCAAGTCCAGCAGCTTCTGGGCTGATGTCCTGCAATCAACCATCTCTCCCTTTGTCTTCAGATCCTGCAGCGCTTTTCGTATGTCTGGATACACTGAGGTCTCCCGAGCCAACTGCTGCATGTCTGTTTCCATGACACCTACAAGATAAAAAGCAGAAGACAACCAGAAGGTTATAGGTCCCTGCTATGTTTTCGGAGAATGAGGCTGTGTCAGCTCTGGCCAGAGGCCATACTGCATCTTGGCTGAAAGGTGTGGTCAGAGTAGCCAAAGATCACTCTGTCACTACTGAGTTGCAGACTCAAATTCCAAAACCCTCACAAAACATGGTCCCCACCAACAAATCACCCTGTGACCATCACCTTCATGAAGCAATACCTTCTCTCTCTTTCTGTCCCTCTTTCATTTGTGTTTTAAATGTGGTTCTAGGGACAAAGCTCAGGGCCTTATAAATGCTAACTCCAGGCCCACAGCACCTTCTCTTCACTTTCCTACTTTCATCAGTGAACTATCTAAAACCCCTGTGCTCAATGTTTACAGCAGCTCAATCCACAAGAGCAAAACTATGAAACCAACCTAGAGCTCTTCAACAGATGAATGGATAAAATGTGGTACATATATCCAATAGAATATTACTCTGCCTTAAAGAATAATGAAATTATGGCATTTGCAGGTAAATGGATGGAATAGGAGAGTATCATGCTGTGTGAAAAAAGCCAATCCCCAAAAGAAAGGCTGAAATGTTTTCTCTGATAAGCAGATGCTGATCCATAGTGGGGGGTGGGTAGGGAAGAATGAAGGAAATTTGGATTGTACAGAGGGGAGTGAAGGGAGGGATTATGTGGGTGGGGAGGGGAGCGATGGAGGATTGTGAGACAGACATTATTACCCTATACACATGTATGAAAAAAATTCTTTTAAAAATATATTTATCACTGATGAAAAAAGTTAATGAACATAAATAAGTAAACAAATAAATAAAATCCCTGTGCCCTCCCCCCATGTCTCCCACTGCCCACATACAACCAGGAACCAGGCCAGACACTTCGTCACCTACATACCCTGACAACCAGGCCCTTCCTCTTCACAAAGCCCTGGTCCTCTCTCCCTGCTTCACTGCTCAGCTATAAACTAATTTTGCTAAAATGTCATACCCATTGTCTGTAAAAAATCCCTCAGGGGCTTCCCAATAGCCTGGTCAAGGCCCCTTACCCACTCCCCTCTGTGCACACCCAACTTCCAGCCAAACCGCAAGGCCTGTCACTCTCTAACATGCTTTCTGTCCTTTACCTGCACTGCTGGGACATGCCCAGTACCTGCCAACATCTGAACAGCCCTCATGGATCAAGACCAAGTTCAGCTATCTCCAGCAAAATCATTCCCAGTGTCCCCATCTGAAAGGAATCCTTCCCTTTTCAACTCTTGTACGCACTTTCTATTCTTCACATAGGAATCACAATATCCCAGAATCTGGAGTTTATGATCCTGAGGGACAGAAAATTGCAGAATCTCAGGACTGGAAAGAGCACCACCTTCCTGACATTCAAACACCTTCCAATCACCTGTGCATCCTGATGACAGGGACATGCTACTTTCCAAACAACACACTCCACCTTTGGACACCTGTTAGAACATCTTTCCAGAGACTGAAATGGTCTCTGCCTTTTTTCAGGCCCTGAGGAGCACCTATCAATCTCAGAATGTCCACACTCCTGACATAGAACTACCCATGTGACCATCTGCCATCTCAGCTCCTAGCTAGAACTGACATTTGGTCACTGTGGTCTGAGTGAGCTCTAGGCTGAGCTCAGAGCAGGTGATGAGCTGGGACCTTGGCTCCTGAATCCCTGCATGTGTGTGTGGGGTGGAGCAATGGAGAACAGGAAAGGCAGACCCGGGACTGGCACACTTGGAAGCAAGGTAGAATCCTGGTCTTGCCACCTCTGGGCTTTGGGCAGGCCACTCTATATCTCTGTCCCCAGGACACAACACTGCATCTCTACCTAAGCTGCTCAGTCATTAGACCACAGCTCTATCACCACCTTCTAACTACAGGAACTGAAGATCTAGAATAAAGGAGGCCCTGGCACTGTGGTACCTGGGTGGAGAGGGAAGAAACCAGACCAAATGTCTCAAAACCCCATACCTTTCAACTTCCATGAGGACAGGGAACCATCTTATTCATCCCAGCATCCCCCATCCCCAGGGTTCCAGCCCAGTTCAGCCTGGGCTGTCACCACTCAACAATGTCTGTCTGCATGTCACTCAGCTAACATGCCCTGCAGACTGCCCCAGTGTAGCTTTGCTAGGTAGCTGCTGGGCACACAGATGAACTGGTTTTCCCATCACGTTCACCTAGAAAGGTAACACAGTGTGACAAGTCCTGTGGAACAACTAGAAGTTGTACACATTAGACAGTACTTTACTGCTGAGGGTCATTTTCATATGCACAATTCATTTAGCTCCCCTAAATGCCCTGAGAGACAGGTAGGATCTTTCCCATTTCACATGAGGAGAGGTGGTCCAGGCCCAGAATTCAAACTCCACTGTTCTCCCAAACTTCATGTAATATCACAGACTTCCCTGTCACACCCTCTAGTCCAGGCAACTCCCTACTCTCTCTGTTCCTGCCAGCTCTAACTTCCTTGGAATCTATATTTCACCCAAGGGGTGCAGGTCATGATTCAGGAACAACATACTTTGTGGGTCCTTCCACAAGGACGAAGGCAAGGCCCTTTTTCCAGCCAACAGTGAGGAACCAGCCAGTTCTGGGGGAAGTACCTTCCACTTACCTGGGTCATAGCTCAGCACCCTCACACTAGGTTCCTCTGCAGCCAGGACCTGGAACATCATTGCCCGGGCAGCCTTCCCTGCACAGTACAATGACCAGCCCTTGTAGGGCTTCAGGGCACAGATGGATGAGATGTTAACCACAGTCCTGCTCAAGCCAGGACATTCCGGGAAGGCCTTCAGGAGGCTGGAGGTCAGGCAGAGTGTGGAAGTCAAGTTCATAGCCCAGTAGCTGTTGCCTTCAGCTGGGTGACTCAGGTTCAGGAAGTTTTTGGAAACATCCCCAAGAGTGGCTGAAAATCCAGAGGTAGAAATAACTCAGAGAAGCCAGTAGGTAGCTCTGTGGTAGAACACTTGCCTAGCAAGTGGGTTCAATCCCCAGCACCTGGAGTTGTGGCAGCAAAAAATAGCCCAACATGGGAGGGGCTTTCTCCTCCCACAGCCCTGCCCCATTTCCTCCAGAGACCCTCTTCCCATCCAGATCTAGAGCAAGCATCTGCCATTTCCCAAGGTTTTTCCTGCTTCCCCAATTCTGCAGGAAACTAAACTAGTATAGTGCAGACCACCCACCCAGGATGCCCACTGAGAATGCATGGGCCTTGTTCTGGGATTGGTTAGTGGGTGCTGTTGGGGAAACTCTAGGGCCAATTGGAGAAGCAAGGCAATTTGAGGACACCATGGTTTGACTCCGGACCGCGCTAGAGGGCGCTGTGCAAGGAGTTCTAAAAATTCTAAAGACACTAGAAAACTTCATTGAGCAAACAGTGTCAGGATGAGGGCCTGGCATCTTGAAGGCAGTCTGCCTTCCTCCTGTACATTTGCCTCTGTGTGCCACCCAAGATGTGTAAGTGTGGTAAATTTATGCTTTGAATGTAGCTCTTGCTGATTTTTAAAACTGGACATTTTTTTTCTCTTCCAGTCTCATCCTCCCAAATCTCGGGGGGGGGGGGGGGGACAAGATTACCTTTCTTCCCGGTGGATAAATCCCGTATAGGCAGATTTATCCCACCATAGGAATGAAGTCATGCAAGCTTTGGGATGGTACCAGAGGTCTCAGAAAGGACTATCTCCCAAATTAACAAGTGAATTACCACTCCAACAGAGAACACAGGGAATGCAGCCTTGAATTACCTCTTTAAAAGTCCTCTGCTCCTGCTGATGGGCAGAATCGCAGCCCTGGGGACAGGAGTCCCTGTGTTTCTCCTTTGCTATCAAAGGAATAAATATTTTCTTTCTTCTTTCTTTCTTTCTTTTTTCTTTTTTTTTTTTTTTTTTATCAAAACCTTGTCCTCATTATTGAATTGGCATTCAGAACAAGGACTGAACTTTCAGGCAACAGCAGGAACAACCAATAATCTTGACTCCCCGCTGCCTAGTCTGCCCTCCTAGGAATCGCCCTTATTTTCCCCACCGGGCTGGGAAGTGAATGCTTAAATGGAGAAGCGCCCCGGGTCATCTCACCCGCATTGTTTATGAGCAGCAGTCGCTGAAGCCCGTCGGGTCTGGGGAGGCCGCGCAGGGCTCCGAGCAGCTGCTGCAAGCCGGCATCCGAGCCCAGGTCGGCGGGCACCCGCACCACACGCAGGCCTGGATGCTCGGCCACCAGCTCTGCCTCCAGCTGCCTTAGTGCCTCCTGGTTGCGGGCAGTTGGGAGCAACACCGAACCGGGTGACAGCAGCCGGGCCAGGAGTGTGGCCAGCGCGCGGCCAAAGCCGCGGGAGGCCCCTGTGAGCACGCACACTGTGCGGCCAAAGCCCATTCCCTTGTTGCTCTGGTGCTCCATTGCAGCTGGTCTGTGCGGGCTGGAGCAGGGATCCGAGACACTTAAGGCCCTGGAACGGGGGGGGAGATCGGGGGAAGAGCTGCGAAACAGGGCGGAGTCGAAAGATAAGGTTTCAGGCTCCCAGGGCTGGAACTGATTTGCCTAGGTTGCCTGTGTCCAAGTGGAGAAATGGGAGTGCAAGCTTGACCAGAGTCTGAGCGATTAGGTCAAGGAAGGGCTGCACGCTGGCCCCAAGCCGTTGGCGGGTTCCCAGAGCTCCCTAGTGCTCTCTGTGTCACTCCAGCTGTCTAAACCACTAAACCACCTCTTAGGACAGAACTGTATAATTTCCTTCCAACTTCTTTGCATTCCTGACCTCCTCCAGTGTAAGTTGCCTTGCTCCCGTTCTCCTATCCATGGGCGTGAGCAGCCCTGAAGGAAGTCCATGCCTGTGTAGTGTTGGGGTACATGCTGGGCTTATTACCCACCCTCCCCATGGAGAGTAGGCGGTGCCCAGCTGAGTATCTCCATGATGTATAGAACAGGAGTTTTCAGGCTGTGCCTAAACCTGAGTTACTTATTATACAGAGGTAGTTTGCCATGAACCACCCCATTCAAGGTTCAAGTGCCAAGGAAGAATGACTCTAGTCCTTGTTTGTCCATGTGTACCACCACCTTCAGCCCAGCACAACATTAGGCACAGAATTGGTAAATGACTTATATGTGCCAACTTAGCAAACTAAATCAAGGAGTACCTGGACACATGGACATCCCAAATCATATCAAGAACCCCAGACAGGAGTGAGTTTAGGTATAACTCCCTCACCTATAAAACACCCATAAAGGGAGGAACCCCCTGAGACAGGACACAGTAGTATCCTGAGCGTTGCCACTCATCAGGAGAATCACCACAGCCATGATTTTCTGTCCTAGAGCTTCAGCAGAGCATGCTTTCTCCTGCCCATGGTGACCACCTAAGGCTCACTCAGGACACTCTGAATCTGACCCTACTGTCCTGCATGCTCTGGCACCCTCCACTTTGACAACTCTACAGCACTGGCTCATTAAAGTCCTTGTCTGACCATCTACAGTGACGCCTTGACTCTGGGTTTATCTCTTGTCCTGTGCTCCTGGCTCAGCATTCTGTACCCTGTAGTCTCCTCTCCCGCCCCCTTTCTTTTTTTTTTTTTGTACTGGGGATTGAACCCAGGGGCACTCGTCCACTGAGCCACATCCCCAGCCCTATTTTGTATTTTATTTAGAGACAGGGTCTCACTGAGTTGCTTAGGGCCTCGCTAAGTTGCTGAGGCTGGCTTTGAACTCGCGATTCTCCTGCCTCAGCCTCCCAAGTGCTGGGATTACAGGCATGCGCCACCGCGCCCGGCTCCGCCCCCTTTCTTAGTCTTTCTGGCACCTTTATGTGTATACCATTGTGTGAAGTAAACTATTAGAAATTAGGATTATGATACCAGTGATGAGAATCAGTGAGGGCCTAGTTCCATTTCCCTAGATGTGAAGACTGAACACCTGAGAAACACCAAGGCAAGTGTAGAAAACGGGTTTTATTGAAAGGATAAAACAGAGATAGACTTCTCTGCAGAGAATGGGGCCCACAGCTGGGTGGCCAAGGAAGTGAGGGTGTCCTGCCCATTTTACACATTTCAAATTTCCTTGGTTCTCAAGGCCTCTCCTTCTCCCATCCTGCCTATGTGACCAAAAGGTGGGCCAAGGGTGGAGTGATCCAGGCAGGATGGGAGCGGCCCAGGAGGCATCTGGGACATAGAAATCAGGTCTGTGAACGCAATCTCATCCATGAGTTCTTGGACCTTTGTGGAACTCCTGCCCTGTGCCAGGCTCTGAAGAAAAGGAGGGAACATTGAAGAGATGACTGAAAGTCAGAAATCGACTCCTTGGAAATAGAGACTTCTATGGGAACCATTAGGGAAAAGCCCCCAAGGGCAGTGGTTTGCTTAGTCTGGCAGAGCCTCAGAAGTTCGTCCTTCCTAGGAAGATGCTTACGCTGCCCCCCATGTCCCCAGCCTGCCAGTCTCACAAGTAATTATCTCAGAGGCAACAGAGCCCATAGAATTCCTTTGAAAATGGCAGAAAATTTCCTAAATTTGCCTGACATTGGAGTCACTGAGGAATTTCATAACTACTGAGTCTCACTGACCTGAATTGAGGAACTTAAATGAGATCTCCAGATGATTCTCATGTACAAGTCTGGGAACTACTGCAGTAGCAACTGACAGTAATGTGGGGTTTTTTTTCTTGCATTATTTTGTTTAGGTTGTGTGTGTGTGCGTGTGTGTGTGTGAGATTGTGTGTGTGTGTGTGTCTAAGAATTGAACCCAGGGCCTTGTGCGTGCTAGGTGAGCACTCTACCAACTGATGTGTGTCCTCAGCCTGATTTGAATTTTTTCAGTTTTGTTGTTTTGTTTTGTTTTTTGGTACTAGGACTTGAACCCACAGGCACTTTATCACAGAGCTACATCCCTAATCCTTTGTATTTTTTATTCTGAGACAGGATCTCACTATTTGCTGAGCCTGGCCTGGAATTTGTGATTTTGTACCTCAGCCTTTGAAGTCACTGGGCTTACAAGCATACCTACCAGTCCAGCAGTAGTATGTTTTTCAAGGTACAAAGGTAAGAAATATATAAAAATGGTGTTAAAAGCCTAATGTTGATGAAGGTCATTAGTAGAGAAATTGGTGAATTTTGCCTAAGATCTGTAGGGTTAATTACTAGCATTGGATCTTTCCCTGCTTTTGACTAGTGAACTGTTGTTATGTGTAAGTTCGCCGGGGCGAATTTGGAACCAAATTATTAGCTCGCCGAAATGGAAATATAAATTTGCCAGCGAATAGCCAAACCAGAGCCAGATGAAAGTGGTAGGCTTTATTAGAGATTGCGCTCCTGGGCGAGATCCCAGCCCTCTGGGGTGAAATTTGGGGTGGGAGAGCCAGAAAAAATCGCACATGGCTTTGGCTACTCAGTCTTTTATGGGGGAAGGGGCTAGGGGTTCTGCCCAGGAAAGGTGGACCCAAGATGGACATCAGGGTCAGCAGGTCTGCTTCTGATTGGTCACCCCCTGCATACTACCTGGCTCTTTGTGCTCCCAGTGAGTTGTCAGGTGTTTTTCTGCTTCCTCCCCTGTAGCCACTTAAGTCCAACCTGACATTATGTTTTTGGAAATACAGTGAAGTATTTAGAGGTAAAGTGGTCATATCTGCAACACACTTTCAAATGCCTTAGAAAAAAAAAGAATGAATAATGTAAGTGTGGTCAAATGTAAATATTTATAAAATCTGCATTAAATCTATTCAGGAGGTTTTTTTGTCCATTCCATCCCCCTCCCCCCTTATTGGGGATTGAACCCAGGGAACTCTATGAAGGGTTATAGAAAATAATGTCCGCTACAGGATAGCACCCTAAGAAAAGCAGAGACAGGGTGCCACTGGGGAGGAGGACAGGGAAACTAGCCAAGCATTAACCTCCCAGTAAATCCTTTCCTAATAACAATGGGCCCTGAAGGAAGTGGGTGGATATTGAATGCTGGGCTCTGGACTTTGACCTTCTTCCATTTCAAATTAGTCTTAAATGTAAGCACAGTAGCTATAGAAATGCTGGGAAACAGTGAATCCCAGAGAAAGAAAAGCAATGGGTGAGATTTGAGTATTCATCCCTGGGGATCTGAGCTCCTATCTGTCCAGGTAACAATGATTTTCAACCTTTTTACAACTGCCTTCCTAAGTTAAATTGTTGACCATCTAGCCCCTGATGTGCAAAGGGCACGTCCACAGTTTCCAATGACTAAACCACCCTCATTGTACCCATAAAACTAAAATCCCATCTGTAACCAATGGCCATTTCGCATCCAGAAAATGAGCCCCTGTGGTGTTCGCACAAAAAGCCCAGGGTGGACACAACTTCACGAATCAGCTCAGCTGTTTATTCAGGAGTGAAGTTGCATACAGGAACAGGGATGCAGGGATGAAATGATGTCAGTGGACCCACTTTCCTGGTGGAAAATGAGCCACTGAACAAAGAAAGGGACTGGGTCTGTATAGATTATTTTTGAGAGGTAGTCTAGTGAGAATATCAGTTTGGGCACTCAGGAAACAGGTCTGTGAGAATTTAAAAATTTGTTTTTACTAAGCAATATGTTTACTTGGAGAAGAATGGAGGGTCTGGGGTCAGCATTCAGTGTTTGTTTCCTTTCCTTCAGGGATCCATTTTATTGTCACTGGGAAAGGATATATTTGGGAAAGTGCTTTTTTTTTTTTTTGTGGTGCTGAGGATTGAACCCAGGGCCTTATGCTTGTGAGGCAGACACTCTACCGATCGACTGAGCTACATCCCCAGCCCAAAGGATATATTTGGGAAAGGATCAATGCTTTCCTTTCTAGGGACTGTTCTGTCATTGGGAAGGAAGGCACTGGGAAAGCTATCAATGCATGGCTTCCTTTTTCACTCCCTTTTATCAGGCCTCACTGTCCTAGGGTTTTTTATTTTCCATATTCAAAATAAGGTGCCTGAGTCAGAAAATGAATAAACGGCTTCTCTGAATCTGTTGTGCTCTGCATCTGTCATTTTGCACTTACATTTTTGGTTTCCTCATCAGGAAATGGGTGTAAGGTAATATTTTCCCTCCCCCAACTCCTCAAAACTCATTCCCTTTCCCCACAGTTAAGGTAAAGGGCTGAAGAGGACTGGGGAGTGATTGTTGAGGGTCTCGTACCCTATGGTCTTCTGAAGTGAGAGTCTCTCCAGCCATCACTAATGCTACAGCTGAATGCCTAAGGTGACTGTGCACATCCTACCCTACAAAAAGAGACCCTCCACACCCTCCAAGTCCACTTTGGTTGAACGGCTACCAGTGTGCAACCTGTAACCAACCCCAACCCTGAGCTAGGTTTTCTCACCCGATGCTACCTGGATGGTTCAAGGATTTGTATGGAATCCTTTATTGGTGCTGGAGGCAACCTCTTTCTGACCCTCTCCACTAACCCTTGCTACTTTGTCCCCATTCCCTCCTTCCTAATACCCTGCAGACTTCCAGATCAGAGACCCCTTTGCCATCCAACACGGGCCTTTAAATTCTCCAGAGAGGTAGGACTCCATCCGTCTGTTCATCCATCTAGTCTCTAGTAGATAGGTGCCTTGCCCCAAGATCCTGCCTTTTGGCCTGACTTTAGGCTTGCTGGGACCCCAGATGTTCCCCCACCATTGAAATTGGGGTGAGGATGTTACCCCATTTTCTGGTGGGACCATCCAGCTAGGTGTCAGAAAGAATCCAGGGAATGCTTTTGTTTCAATCCAAACCCCGGTCACACCTCCCCAACATGGGAATCAGTCAGTCAGTTCCATAGGACTCCCCTTTGGGTTGTCTCATTAGTAATTTTAAAACCCTTTGCTCCCAAACTAGCCTCAAAATCAAAAGCTTCATTAACTCAGCACTCAAATTTGACCACAATAAAATTAGCTAATCTGCACCAATGGCCCAAATATGGAAACTTTGATGAAGGAGTTCTCCAAAAATTAAAAAGTTATTTATTGCAAACTAGCAATTGTTGTGAGGTTATGTCCCTCAAAGCCTTTTTTTATCCTTTGCTCAAACCCCTCATTATACAAGTTTTGCTCCACTTTGCAATTAGTTATTAAATGAGGAAGTTATTCTTCCTCATTTACAGCCCCAGAAATAGTGGATGAACCCCTCTTTGCAGAACCTGGGGTCCCATGGTCTCCATATCAGGCCCCCCTCCTCAGAATTCCACTGGTCCCCAACCAAGTTCCTCTCTGCAAAGTCCCACTGCTACCACAGCTCACTCCTCCCCCCCAAAGTCCCACTGCCCCCCCCATCAGATCCACCTCTTTAGACTCCATATACATGTTCCCCTGAAATCCCCTCCACATTCGCAGTCTAATTATCTCCCAGCAATACACATGTTCCCTCTCTGGAACATGGCAGGGGCTGAAGGTGCAGTCTGGGTTCATGTTCACTTCTCCTTGACATATATGCGCCAAATAGAGGATAGACTGGGATCTTTTTCTGAACACTCTGCTAAATGTAGGAAGGAGTTCACCCGTCTGACTCAGGCTTATCCCCTTACTTGTGTAGGCATGTACTATATGTTAACATCCTCCCTGACCAATGATGAACGTGCCTGCATTTGACAGGCCACTAGAGATCACACAGACCTCCTACATGGCCCAAACCCTGATATCCATCCAGCAGCAGACACTGCTATCCCCACAGTTGAACCTGATTGGACTTATCAGTCTGAAGACCCCAGGGCCATCAGACTTGAACCCATGGTCACCTGCCTCCTTGAAGGAATGACAAAAAATTCTCACATCCAAGTTAATTGGGAAAAGATAAAGGAAATTACCCAGGGACCTGATGAAAATCCTGCCCTAGTTTTGGTCCAACTTACTGAGGCCATCACCAAATATACGAATTTGGACATCAACAGTCCTGGTGGCAGTCTCTTTCTTCATTTTAACTTTATCAGCAGGTCTGCACCTGACATCTGCAAGAGACTCAGACAGCGAAATGTCCCAAGTCTCCTCAGCCCCTACTTTTAGATACAGCTTTCAAAGTTTTTAACAACCAGGAAGATGAGGTCAAAAAGGAGAGAGAGAAACATCTTAAAGTTAAATATCAGCTCCTGGCCTCCCCCATCCACAGCCCAAGGGAAGTCCCAATGGTTCTTGGCTCCATGTAACCCCCTCATAACTCCATAGCTCCTGGCCCCACCAACATATCACCCTGGCCCTGATTCCAATGTGGGCAAAATAGACAGTGGGCAAAAGCCTGCCCTATTCCAAGGCCCCTCTCCAGACCCTGTCCCAATTGTGGATAATGGGGACACCGGAAGGTGTATTGTCCCCAGGGAAGGACACCCTTCCATCCAGTACAGCCATCTGAATCATAAGTCCCATTACCGAGTTGTTGGAATGGGGGGGGCCCAGGCTCCATTGCCCCTGTCATGTCAGGTGGCACATTGGAGGAGCCCTGGGTCACTGGGACAGTGAACGGCCATGCAGTCTCATTTGTGGAGGACACTGGGGTTAGACTTTTGCTCTTGAATAAATGGCATAGATACACTTTTAAATCAAATACCCCAATTATGGGAGTCTCAGGGACCCCTACATATCCACTGCAGACTACCCCCCTTTTTTGCACATTTGAATCCCTTTCATTATCCTATTCATTGATAGTTGTACCAAGGTGCCCTGTCCTCCTATTGCGTCGAGAGCTCCTTCACATATTAAAAGCCTCCATTATCATTCCCCCTTTAAAGTCCACCACCATCTTCTTTTTAAATATATTCTGGCCTGCACCTGGTCTCTGCGCCCCTAAGCCTCGCAATTGCCCTTTACTTATTGGGATTAACCCCACAGTCTGGAATACTTCTCAACCTAAAATAGCAAGACACCATTCTCCAGTTCATATCCACCTGAGAGACCCCACCCATTATGTAATCCTCCCCCAATATCCTTTAACTCCCTTATCCCTCAAAGATTTAAAACCCATCATCTCCCATTTATTACAGGCCAAACTCCTCATACCAACCCACTCCCCTCTCAACTCCCCCATTCTCAGAGTAAAGAAACCCAGTGGCCAATTCCAGCTAGTACAGGACCTCAGAAAACTCAATGAGGCAGTTGTGCCCACACACCCTCTGGTGCCCAACCCTACAGCCTTTCATCTCCTATCGCAGCCTCCACCATACATTTCTCAGTACTGGACCTGAAAGACATCTTCTTAACTATTCCCTTCCATCCTGCCTCATGCCTACTTTTTGCCTTTACCTGGACTAACACAGACACTAACTACTCACAGCAGCTCACCTGGACTGCTCCCCCCAGGGCTTCTGAGATAGCCCCCACTACTTTGGCCAGGATCTCCAAAGAGACCTGGCCACCGTAAATTTATCCCCTAGCCATCTAATACAGGATGTGGATGATATCCTGCTCTGTAGCCCTTCACTAGAATATTCCACATGTCATACTAGCATCCTCCTTAGCTCCCTGACCTCCTGGGGGCACCAGGTTTCTCAATCCAAGACCCAGATCTGCTCCCTTCAGGTACAATATTTAAGCAACCTACCATCCCCCACCTCCAGAATGACTCTAGGCTTTAAAAGACATTTCCCTTCCAACCACCAAAAGGGACATGCTGTCCTTCTTAAGTCTTTTTAACTATTTTTGCATCTGGACAGCAAAATTCTCCCTCACAGCCAAATCCTACTCTGAAGTTTCCAAAGGGAACCTTTCATATCCTCTTCCATGTCCCTTCTACCGTTTCTACTCTCCAGAATTCTCTTCTAAAATTCCTAACTCTGTATTTACCAAACCCTAACAAGCCTTTTTCCTGTCACTCCACTCAGAACATGGACAAGCCTTGGGAGTTCTTTACCAAAAAGCAGGGGAAACCCCCCACCCCACTCCATTCCTATCCAAACAATTAGACTTCCTTTATCAAGGCTGGCCCCAAGCCTCAAGGTTTTAGCAACAGCAATTCTCCTGATCCCTGAGTCAAGAAAATTTGCATTGTATCAACCCAGTAGTGTTCTTACTACACACTCCCTCCCAGATTTTCTCAGTCAACATTCATTTTTATCCCTTCCCCCAACCAGAGACCAATTATTACATGCACAACTCCTGCATCCCCTAACTACCTTCCAGCATGACCCTTCACTAAACCCTGCCACTCTCTGCCAACAAAAAATCCCTCTGCCCCTGTAACTTCTCAGTCTTGTCCTGGACTTTTTGATGAGTCCATTTTCTCACATATTGGATCAGCATCTATCTGATTTTCCAGACTGGTTCAAAGATGGAAGCTCCCAGAAATAATCCCCTTACCTTGCAGGTTATGCTATATTTCAAGGAAAAGCTACAATAGCTTCTCCTTTTATTCTCAACGGGATATTGGAATTATCTCCCTTACCCCCAGGGACCACATCCAGCACATCCAGTTATTGGCCCTCACCAGAGATTTATCATTAGGCAGGGACAAATCGGTCAATATTTTTACTGATTCCAAACAAACATACAATATTATTCATTCTAACATATTAATCTGGAGAGAAAGGGGATTCCTAACTCAGGAACCCCAAATCTTAATGCTAGTTACCAAAGAGATTTGCTTGAAATTGCACTTTTACCCCATAAGATAGCAATCTTACACTGTAAAGGGTATCAGATTAAGAAAAGTTACATTTCCTTGGGAAACCAGGAAGTGAACAGAATTGCTAAGAAAATTGCTCAGTCTGGCCACTCCCCCCCCAAACATTTTATATTCCATGCCTACAAAACTCCACCTTCCCCCGATGAAACCAAGGCCTCTTGTCTTATCACCATACTTTATTCCACCTGAACACTCATTCTCTCCAAATATTCCTAAAGAATTCACTAAACCTGTCCCCTTGAGATTTACAGTATCTCCAGCAAATTTCCCAATCATGCACAACTGTCTCAAGGCTAACCCCAACTCTAATGAGAGACAACCCCCATTTCTTACAGACCAAACTAAAGGAGTCCTTCCTCCATGGACTGGCAGCTTGACTTTATCCATATGTTCCTTGTAAGAAGGACAAAATACTTTCTAATCTTGATAGACACCTTTACTGGATGGGTTGAAGCTTTTCCAACTAACAAAAAGAGTCCTTCCTCTGTTGCAGGCTTACTTTCCTAGGAAATAATTCCACACTTTGGTTTACCTCCCTCCAGTCCTGAGTTTACTTCCTCTAGGACCCAAGAATTACCTAAAATCTTAAATATGAAATGGAGCTTCCACATTCCCTACCATCCACAATCTTCAGGAATGTTTGAGAGGACAAATGGGACCCGGAAGGCAACTTCAACCAAATTATCTATAGACACTCACTTAGATTGGATTAGACTCCTACCTTTGACCCTCCACTAGATCTTAGTACTGTCCCCCAAACTTCTTATGATCAGCTTGCTATGCTCCAAAGGACCCACACTCCTGGAATCATGGAGAGTACACCCCAAATCTGAGAAGGGCAAATGACCCTGACTAAGGACAATAGAGTCCCAACTGTGTTACCTGCTGGAGTTATTTTCTTAGTATTAGCAAATCAATGAATCTTCACCTTTCTTACCATCTCCTGATTTCACTTACTTAATAATAGGAGAGAGGGGAAACCAGCCAAGCATTAACCTCCCAGTAAATCTTTTCCTAATAACAATGGGCCCTGAAGGAAGGGGGTGGATGCTAACGCTGGGCTCTGGACTTTGACCTTCTTCCATTGCAAATTAGTCCTAAATGGAGACGCAGTAAATATCAAAATGGTGGGATATAATGAATCACAGAGTAAGAAAAGCAATGTGCAAGATTTGAGTACTCTTTCCTTAGGAACTGGGCTTCCATCTCTCCAGGTAACAAAGAGTATTAACCCTTTTACAACTGCCTTCCTGAGTTACAGTTTTAACCTGCACAACTAGCCCCGACTGTCCAAAGAGCATGTCCACAGTTTCCAATGGTTAAGCCACCTTCACTGTACCCTGTAACTAAAATCCCAACTGAAAAAAAAAAAAAGCCATTTTCACATCCAGTAAATGAGCCCCTCTGATGCCTGAGTCTACCAATAAGTAAATGGCTTCTTGGAATCTGTTGAGCTCTGCATCTGTTATTCTGTGCTTACACTCTTCCCCTAAGCTATATTCCCAATTTTCTTAATTGGTTTTTTGAGACAGGGTCTCACAAAATTGTCCGGGTTAGCTTCAAACTTATGATCCTCCTACCTAAGCCTGAGTCAATGGGATTACAGTTATGTACCATCATACCCAGCTATTCAAGAGTTCTTTTTTTCTTTTCTTTTTTTTTTTTTTAATATTGCTGTAGTTGTTGCTGAGGATCAAATCCAGGGTCTCATGCTTGCCAGGCAAGCTTTCTACCACTGAATCACAACCCCAGTCCTCAAGAGTTCTTTATTCTACCTTTAAGCCACCACCACTCCCAGCTATTCAGGAGTTCTTTATTCTATTTTTCAACATTTTTTTTTTTTTTTTTTGGAACTGGGGATTGAACTCAGGGACACTCTGCCACTGAGCCACATCCCCAGCCCTATTTTGTATTTTATTTAGAGACAGGGTCTCACTGAGTTGATTAGGGCCTCACTAAATTGCTGAGGCTGGCTTTGAACTCGCGATCCTCCTGACTCAGCCTCCCAAGTCGCTTGGATTACAGGCATGCGCCACCACGCCCGGCTCAACTTTTTAAAGTCTGAAATTAGGGCTGTGAATGTATCTCAGTGGTAGAGCACTTGCCTAGTATGTGTGAGGCCCTGGGTTCAATCCGCAGGACTGAAAAAAAGACAAAAGAAAGAAAGAAAGAGAGAGAGAGAGAAAGAAAGAAAGAAAGAAAGAAAGAAAGAAAGAAAGAAAGAAAGAAAGAAAGAAAGAACATGGAATTATTTCTCAAAAGTTTTAAAAGTAGTAGGACATGGTGGTGCACGCCTGTAATCCCAGCGACTTGGGAGGCTGAGGCAGGAGAATCGTGAGTTCAAAGCCAGCCTCAGTAATTTAGCAAGGCCCTAAGCTACTCAGTGAGACCCTGTCTCTAAATAAAATACAAAATAGGGCTGGGGATGTGGCTCAGTAGTGGAGTGCCCCTGAGTTCAATCCCCGGATCCAAAAAAAACCCAAAGTTTTAAAAGTTAACCAGACTTACAATTCAATAATAAAAATGACAACTAAGGGCTTGGGGGTATAGCTCAGTTGGTAAAGTGCTTGCCTTGCAAGCACAAGGCCCTGGGTTCAATCTCCAGCACCACAAAAAAAAAAAAAAAAAAAAAAATACAACTAAGCCAAGAAGATTCACTGAGATGATTGTGTTGCTGAAAGGTCTGTCCTTGTTCTTGATGCCAAACCAATAACAAGGACATGGTTTTGAGAAAAAGGGAAAAAGAAGGCATATTGTTTTGCAAGCGAAGGAGAAACACAGGGGACTCCGGTCCCAAAGGCTGTGAATTCTGCCCATCATCAGGAACCGGGGGCTTTTAAAGCCGTGATTCAAGGCTACATTCCCTGTGTTCTCTGTTGGAGTTGTAATTCCCTTGCTAATTTGGGGAGGTATTCATTTCTGAGATCTTCTGGTAACATTCCCAAAGCCCAGATTACTTTATTCCTATGGTGGGTGTGTACTCACGGACAGATAGATCTGCCTGAAGTGGGGAAGAAATGTAATCCTGTTTCCCATGAGATGAGGGAGGAGAGAAGATTCGGGAGGAGAAAGGAGAGAGGAAGAGAAAGAAACATACCCATTTAAAAAGTCAGTTGCAGTGGCAGAGCAGCAAGGGCTATATTCAAAGCATAAAGTGGACCACTGTTAAATTTCCCCACTTTCAATTTCTACATTCCATTTTAATGGAAAATGGGCAGTGACATCTCTAAACTGCTTTCTCCTAAAAGGGGGTGAAGTTGGGGGAAGTCTACCAAAGTCCTTGTTCTCCATCAGGTGGGGAGTGGACAGTTAAAGGCATTCTGCATCAGAGCACTCCTGAGGTCCATGGTGTCCAATGGCAGGTGAATGGACAAGGGATACATAGGGCAGGGATCATGCTAAGCCAACACTAAACAAGACAGCAAGTCATTACTTTTTTTGGAAACAATTAGTACAAAAGCAATTAGTATTGTGGCCAGTCTGAAAACCGTGAGGAAAGTAACTCATTTTTTTTTTTAGTTGTCAACAGACCGTTATTTTTATTTATGTATATGTGGTGCTGAGAATTGAACCCAGTAACTCACACATCCTAGGCAAGTGCTCTGCCACTGAAATACAACCCAGCCCGTCATAATCCTATTAGTGAAAAACAGATCAAGTTTATCAATGTAGAAGGTGAGGATGATTTGTAGGTCTAGAAGATGAGGCTCAAATTAACTCAGGAAAACTGGCAACTCCGAAGTCCTTTGTGATCATTATTATTAGGCATTCTCACACAAGAATGCTTCCTTAATAGTCTCCAGCTTTGCTTACTTTTAGTAGGGTTGACACAGGTATACATCTTAAGTTACATTTAAAAAGTCATTTTTTCTTTTAAATGTCCATGTAGTACTGTTCTTAGGCTATATTCTCCTGCAGGTGTTTAAGACCAAGTTGGTTAAAACTGACCTTGTTCCTATCTACTCTTCTTTTTTTTTTTTTTTTTGGTACCAGGGATTGAACCCAGGGGCACTCCACCACTGAGCCACATCCCCAACCTGATTTTGTATTTTATTTAGAGACAGGGTCTCACTGAGTTGCTTAGGGCCTCACTAAGTTGCTGAAGCTGGCTTTGAACTCTTGATCCTCCTAACTCAACCTCCCAAGTGCTGGGATTACAGACATGTGCCACCATGCCCGGCTCCCTATCTACTCTTAAGAGTCAGCTGAGATTCCACAGAAATCACTCTTGGGGACATGTGTGAAGCCTCTTGGCTCCTTCAACTTTCCTCTACCAGTAGTCCAATCTGCCAAGATGTGCCAGGGTCCTGATGTCCATATGACTTCTCTTGGAAGTATCAGGGACATTTCCATCTCCAATAACCCTTCTTTTGCAGAATGTGTAGTGGTTGGCTTCCTGTTCTCTAAGCTCCTCTCAGTCTCCCTGATCAGCCAATCAGGTGACTCACTAGAGTTGCAGTGCCCATAGAGGGATCCCATCACTCTCTGGGTCCTGGCTGACCCTAGAGGGTAAGGACCAAAATGTTGGCTGCTTTTTCTTTGGCCCTTTTATTTCCTTGACTTTGGTCTCCAAGTTTTTTGGTTTGAAACACCCAGAAAGCCAGTTTCACCAGTCCTTAAGAGGGAGTAAAAGGTCATAATTTATACATCTATAATGTTACTGTTACCCTTGTTTTAAAAATGTTTAAATGTTGATAGACCTTTATTTTATTCACTTATTCATATGTGGTGCTGAGAATTGAACCCAGTTCCTCACACATGCTAGGCAAGTGCTCTACCACTGAGTCACAACCCCAGCCCGTACTATTACCCTTTGGATTAAATTGGGGTCAGTATTAGTACCAGTAATCAGCACTAAATAGTATCTTTCCTGCAGGTGATGGCTTATTATTTCAAATTAATGCATTTTTTTAATAGATGCAGTACCTCTGCAAAATTCTAACAGGCAACAGTGATAAAGTTTAACAAGGAAATACAAAATGAAATTAGCACAGCAAAAACATATTCTCATTGTATAAAGCTATGAACCAAGAAAAATGACTCTTATAATCTTGAACCTTTACTTAGTGTATTAGTCAGGGTTCTCTAGGGGAACAGAATCAACAGGAAGTATAATTATAAAAAGGGATTTATTAGATTGGCTTACACTACCAAAAGCTGAATAAAAGTCCACAGTGACTTTCTGAAGCCTGTAGAACTGGAAGAACCAGTAGCTGCACATTCCAAGAGGTGGCAGCCTCAGAACAAGAGGGATCAACAGTGGTACCCCAGTCCAAGACCAAGGTTTTTGGAAACTACCTGGAGAATCACTGGCAGACTCCACTTTGGAAGAGTGAAGAAGCAATATCTTCAGATGATCCAAGCAGTAAACAAAAACCCATTCAAGAAGAGTCAAGCTTGCATCTTGCTTCCTTGTTCTTCTACTTTTATTGCATCCTAGCCACTATCCTATTGGGTGGTGCTGCCCAGTCTTAGGGGGGGTGTTCACTTCAGTTTACTCTCCCACAGTCCAATCATTCCTAGACTCACCCTCATTGACACATCCAGAAGCCTCTTAATCATTGGCATCTCTTAATCCAATCAAGTTGATAATTCAAAATAACCATTACATTTAGTTATACATTATATCCCCTCTTTAATATCACAGTCATCTTTACAACAAAAAATCAATCTTTTGAACATAACATTAAATGAGCTGAAGTCTAGTCTGTTTCCGAGCCATTCTAACATGGAGTAAGGTGGGAGGCAGAGCTTTATCTCAGGTAAGGCAGGGCACTTCACAAATGATGTAATACAGCATTACATCTAAAACAAGAATCAAAGAAAGCCTATAAGAGAGTTTTAACTTTCTTTTGGTGGAAAAGGTGACAGAATGCTTCCATGTTTTATTTTATTTTTTAATTTTTTTTGCAGTGCTGGGGATTAGAACCCAGGGCTTTGTGCTTGTGAGACAGGCACTCTACCAACTGAGCTATATTCCCAGCCCTGCTTCTGTGTTTTATAACGTCACCTTTAAACAGATCAGGCTGTCCTTATTTTCTTTCAAAAATGCCTTTAAATTCCAATTTCAGTGAGAAGAGTAACACAAAATTGTATGTATAACTTATTGACAACAGGTTATTTTATCCAGCTATAATACTTCAAGTGACATGAATAAATACCAACCAAATTTGTTATTTTTATACAAATGTGAGATTTTGCTACAGATACTTTAGTTTGGAGAACACCAACTTGGCAAAGTGCTCTCCTAAGCTTTACATTTAACTAAATCTAACTTTTAATGTACAATTTAGAATCCAGAGTGTACAGTAACAATAATCACAGGTCTGCATGGATTAACAAAAATCAAAGGATAGCCTTATATCTCTTATACATTTAGAAAACTGTTAATGATCAGAAATTGACTTAGTCAAGCAAACAAATATAACACAGGTGTTTAAATGACATTGTGGACCTTAATGTCAGAAACAATGTATAAAAGAGGGCACTAATGGGTTATCATTCCAGTAAACTTACATATAGTTTTTATAAACATTTATGTAACACTTAGACAAGGCTTAGACACATTGTTCTCTAAGGCATATATACTTATCACATGTTTTTAGGGTGTCAACTATATTGTTATAACCTAAATAACAATTGTTTGTTTAACCAGTAACAAAGTATTCATTTAAGAGTTTAAAACAGGTGCAAACCCTAGTTACTTCAAGACTTAGTTTCCCCATGTAATAAAACCTAACTAATACAAGAAAATTATCTTGATTGATAAGAGCAGATCAATATTTGAAACTTTGCTTCATATGAGTACATTAAAGTTCAAATAATTTTGACTACTGTGCTAATTATAGCCAACTTTATCAAAAACACAATCTTTTTGAGATTTTCCTTTCACAAACCTTCTGAGACTTACTTAAGCAACTTCTTTACATCCTTAGTTTTGTCCTCTTTCATCTAGGACCTTAGCCCAAGAATATTTCTTCACCAGACAAAATACTTTCTCATAGGAAACATTCGTTTTACTTTCTAATTTTCCATACTAATACATATTTACATACCCATAATTTTCTTTTGTTTTCTCTAGTTTTGAACCCTTTCTTTATTCATGTTCTGAAACAGTCCTTATGAATGTATCTGTGCATGTAATTTACATAACCAATTTCATCCCAGGAGAGGGTTGGACAATCTGATTTATACAAAAACTGTGCCTGAATCTTTTTTCTCCCAGGTTGCATTCAAGGGGTTAGAGCACAGGTTACTTTTGAGCCTGACCTGTCTTCATTAGCATTATCACAATGCCATTCACTTAAAGTGTGTTCCCCACTGTCAACTGTACCCAGAGGCACCTTTGGGGCTTTTTTATAATAAACATATTGATATGCAATGGAGGAGGCCCTTTCCATGCTTTTCTTTAGGCTTCCTTGAAGATCTCTTTGCAGAGGCTGCCTACAAAACTGGACTTGGCCTGACTTTCTGTCTTTTTCTTTTCTGGGTGCAATTATTTATCTTACCCATCTCCCCAGATATTTAGTTTGGTGGGATATTGTTATAGCAAAAACTGCTTTGCCCCAGTGATGGATATCTCCAAGACAAATAGGGTGTCCTGTCAGATCTTAAAATGGGAAACTACTCGTGTCCCCCATTCATAACCTAACAGTGCTGGAATCTACTGGCACTTACTTTGTGACCAACAGCCTCCACCCTCCATCAGCAAAAAGGTGAAGGCAGGGAAGAGGCCAGGTTCTCTTTGGCCATTTTTCTACAGCCGAGTCAGCTTTCCTGGGATTTGTTTTTCCAATTTAGGGCTAGAGTCCTTGACCAGAGTGAGATGATATGCAGCTGCCAGGGGCCAGGCTGAGAAACAGTGCTGGGATTGCCAGCACCGGGTTTAAAAGATTTAAATCTTTTTAACACTTTCTTCTGCAGTCCTGCTATCCTCGAACAGAGGCAGCACCTTCTCACACCTACAACTTCCTGATGGTTCAGACCCCTTATCATTGCAACTGCACAAATGCCTGTACATACAGAATCTCTTTCATATACTTTACGCCCCCGACAGACCAACTTCAACTTCAGAATTATATAATAATCCAGAAAAACCACTCAAAGTCCAGACTGTCTTACATTAAACTGCCTTTCTCTTAGACAGGCTCATCCCTATCAATGCAGCATGGCCCATGTATAGGGCCAGTTCCACATAGAAAAAATCACATATGAGAGAGGATCACCAAAACCAGGACTGACAGAGAAATCTTTAGAACAGAGAGAATTACACATACAAATTTCTTCCACTTACTTTACTTTTAACAGATCAACTCGAACTGCATGATTGTGCAATAATCCAAAAAGCTATTTAAAAGTCAGATCATTACAGTAAAGCATTATCTTAGACACACTTATACCTATAGGTGGCTTCACCTTAGTTTACCTCTGGCAGACCAACTCCAATTGCAAGTTTGGACAAAAAAGAAACACACAGAGACAACCAGAGAGGAGCCTCAAATCCATGGCAAATAGATGGGAACCTTTAAATTGAGCAGCCAAGATCTTTCCCAAGCGAATACCTACAGGATCAATGCAATACTGGTCATGCCTTGGAAGGGGAGGTAACAGATACAAAGAAAACAAAAACACAGATACACAACCAGAGGGAATTCCCAAACCCAGGACCAACAAACAGAGATGAGAACCTAGAACAGATCAGAAGGGAGTAACATCGTAGGTTCCCGAATTCCCCTTTACCATGACTCCTACACCAGTGGTACCACAGATGAGCCCAGAAAGAGGGACCAGATGCTCCCACAAAGAGGAACCAGACATGTAGAATCAAGGGTCTCGGCATGCACACTGGGGGAATTACCAGAGGGCCAACTTTGTCATGAATTTTCTCAGTTCATTTTCCTTTTTCTGAAAGGGACCATGATGGAGCAACCTGTAGAGCATACAGGGAGGGGAGGCAGGAGTTCCTTGAAGCAAAAGGTGCTTCAGCAGCTACTGGTTCCGCAGTCTCCCCTGTTCCTCACAGGAATAATTCCTCTGATTCAACCCAAAGCAAACTCACACATCTCTTAACTCTCCAGCAGGTGAGTGTCAATAAATTCACCAGGGACCTTGCATCCTCAGCATGGAAGTGGGGTTCCTTGAAGAGCCAGGCCTGCCCAAGAAAGCTGGAGCAGGGGCTGCTCTGGGTTCCCATCTGGGGTGCCACATTTTTACATCAAGTCAGTCCTTGTTCCCTGATGCCAATCCAATAACAAGGACACAGTTTTGAGAAAAAGGCAAAGGGAGGCTTATTGTTTTGCCAGCAAAGGCGAAACCCAGGGGACTCCTGTTCTAAAGGGTGTGATTGTGTCCATCAGCAGGAATGGGGGGTAGGGGGGCTTTTAAAGAGGAGATTCAAAGGCTACTACATTCCCTGTGTTCTCTGTCAGAATTGCAATTCACTTGTTAATTTCAAGACAGTCATCTCTGAGATCTTCTGGCGCCATCCCCAAAGTCTGGATTACTTTATTTCTATGGTGGGTCTGTACTCAGGGACAGATAAATCTGCCTAAAATGGGGAAGAAAGGTAATCCTGTTTCCTCTGAGATTAGGGAAGGGGAGAGATTAGGGAGGAACAAGGAGAGAGGAAGAGAAAGAAACAGGTCCATTTAAAAAATCAGCTGCAGTCTCCTAGCAGCAAGGGTTATGGTCACAGCATAAAGTGGACCATTGTTACATATTGCAGTAGTTGATGAGAAATAATTTATAGATTTTTCAGCTAATAAATGTAGATAAATGACAGAAGGAAAAAATATTACTATTCTGTAACTGCTAATGAAATAATTGATTCAGGCAAAGATCAATGAGTGAAACAAATGAAAAATTCAGGGTTGAAATGAATAACAGAGGGAGGGCCAGGAGTGTCTCATCTGAACTCACTGGGTAATTTGGAATATCTCAAAGAGTTCAAAGGTCACTCTTTTCTGAAGTTCAGGTTCTGTGTCATGTGCTTTTGATGTGATGAAATGTCAAATAAATAGCAATCCTTTAGCGTATTTGAGAATTGGGAACTGAAAAATTAATTTAAAAAGCAGGAAAAAGCATGAGACTTTCTGTAGATATATGATGAGTTTCTTTGAGTCAAAGCAAATAAGAAAAGAAGGGAGGGACTGCTTTATATTAGGAACATTACAGATAAATTCAAAATACAGATTTTATGCCCAGTGAGGTGGCCCATGCCTGTAATCCCAGAAACTAGGGAGGCTGAGGCAGGAGGATTGCAAGTCTGAGACCAACCTCAGCCACTTAGTGAGTCCCTGTCTCAAGACATGAAAAGGGGCTAGGGATATGACTCAGTGATTAAGCAACCCTGGTTCAATCTCTGATACCAAAAAAAATGCATCCATCCATATAGATATGGATCCTGATTCAACCAAATCAATGTAAAAGCACATTTTTGTATAGTTGGGTAAATTTCAATATAGACTGTGTTAATTGATGTCAATGATTTAATTTTAATCTTTTCAGGCATGATAATGGTATATGATTATTTGAGAAAATGATCAAAGTTTTTAGACATAAAGTGACACAAAATCTGGGATTTGTTTTAAGATATTTCAGTAACACACACACAGAGAGAGAGAGAGAGAGAGAGAGAGAGAGAAGAAAATAGATATGGCAAGGGGAGGCAAAACTTTGATATATATTTTAGTATCAAATCTGGCTTATGGGTACAATGAGGCCCATTTTATAATCGTCTTTTTGGTATGTTTGATATGGAAATGGGAACCATCTCATTGTCAGTCTGATTATAAAGATACGTGAACCCCAAATGTTTGAACAAATTTTATAAAAGATAGTAATTTTTAAAACCCCAGGAAACTGATAAAAGGACTGGAATATTCTTCATTTTAATAGATAGTTTCAAAATGAGAATTAAAAATGATTAAAACAAGTTTATACTCCAACCTAGAAAAGCATGTCCGTTTCATTAGGTTAATTTTTTTCTTTTCTTCTTTTTTTTCTTTTTTGTGATGGTGGTGGGGGGTTTGAATCTGGGGTCTTGCACATGCTAGGCAGACAGTCTTCCCCTGAAGAATTCCACACCCAGCCTTCCTTAGTTCTTTGGGTTTTAGTAAGGTGGTACTTTAGTTGCAGTGCTGGGGATGGGAATCCGGGCCAGGCATGCAGCAAATGCTCCCTTAGCTCAGCCCCAGTTTCTGCATTGTTACTCTTACCCTGTCAGATGTTTGTTCATCTCTCTGCCCATTTTTCTATTAGGCTTCCTTTTTCTAGGCTTCTTTGAGGTTTCTTTTTATTCCTTTTTTCTTGACTCAAGTTTCTTTTGTTATACTTACTTTCTCTCTTATTGGTTTGGAAGTTGCAATCCTACCTTAAGTATACTGACAGTTGCTTTTGAAATAAAATGATAAATGCACGCACTTGTGTTTTTCCATCAACGTCAATATTAAAATCAAAACATTGGTCTAGGGATGTGGCTCAATGGTAGTAGGCTGGCCAAGCATGTGTGAGGCTGCAGATTAG
Source organism: Glaucomys volans (assembly GCA_020662805.1). Lineage (NCBI taxonomy): Eukaryota > Metazoa > Chordata > Mammalia > Rodentia > Sciuridae > Glaucomys > Glaucomys volans. The sequence continues at coordinate 28,995 of JAJEJO010054144.1, forward strand.
GTTCCTAGAACCAAGCACCAAACTAATCAAAACATGTGTTGCGAAAGCAATAGGACTTTGTACTTTGGTTGCCTGGTTTTAATCCTTGCCCTTATATGTGCAGTTTGGCCAGGTTATATAATACCTTCAAACATTGTTTACTTTATTGAATGTTTTAATTAAAATTGAACAAATACTTATTGAATGTCTACCATGAACCAGGAAACAGGCTAGCTCTGGAGTATTAATGGTGAGAAATTCAAACAATTTATACACACACACACAGTGATTGAACTCAGAGGCACTTAACCAAGGAGTCACATTTCCAGCCCTTCTTAAAATTTACTTTAAAAAAAATTTAAATTGTAGATGGACACACTATCTTTTTTATTTTTATGGTGCTGAGAGTCAAACCCAGTGCCTTACATGTGCAAGGCAAGTGTTCTGCCACTGAGCCCCCGCCCCAGCCCCTCCAGCACTTTTTAAAATTTTTTATTTGAGCGTGGGCATGCTAAGTTGCTTAGAGCCTCACTTAGTTGCTGAGGCTGGCTTTGAACTTACAGTTCTCCTGCTTTAGGCTTCTGAGCTACTGGGATTAGAGGTGTGTGCCATCATGCCCAGCAAGCAATTCTTGTATTAATAGAGGGTGGAGCAAAGCCACTAGATATAAAGCACTTAATACATTTTTCATAATTCAACATGTAGTAGAAATTACCATTGCTATTAATGTCCCTCCATATTATGAGATACAGCAATTTTAATTCCTTCCTCCATCCCTTCTCAGTTACCAGTTTCTTGGTTGTTTTTTATTTTTATTTATGTAGGTGCTGGACACAGAGGTACATACCTGAAATTCCAGTAATTCAGGAGGCTCAGAAGGATTACAAATTTGAGACCAGTCTGGTGAGACTTTGTCTCATAATAAAAATTAAGGGCTGGGGTTGTGGCTCAGTGGTAGAGCACTTGCCTAGCATGTGTGATGCCCTGGGTTTGACTCTCAGCACCACATATAAATTAGTAAAATACAGGTCCATTGACAACTAAAAAAGTATAAAAAAATTAAAAAATTAAAATTAAAAAGCATGGAGATATAACTCAGTGGTAGTGCCCCTTGGTTCAATACCAGTATTTAAAAAGATTTTCATGTATCCTGTGTTAGTCAGTTCCACCACCATAACAAAATAGCTGAGAAATGCACTTAAAAGGGAAGGTGCTGTGGCACACGCCTGTAATCCCAGCACTTGGGAGGTTGAGGCAGGAGGATCACGAGTTGCGAGTTCAAAGCCAGCCTCAGCAACTTAGTGAGGCCCTAAGCAACTCAGTGAGACCCTGTCTCTAAATAAAACACAAAATAGGGCTGGGGATGTGGCTCAGTGAACCCCTGGGTTCAATCTCCAGAACCAAAAAAAAAAAAAAAGGGAAGATTTGTCTCCTGGTTTTTGGTGCTGTTGCCTCTGAGCCTTTGATGAGGCAGAATATCATGGACTGAGTGGCTGGTGGAGGATACCCATGCACCTCATCATGGATGGAAAGCAGAGAGGAAGGGGCTTGAGTCCCTACACCCCTACTCGAGGGCAAGTCCCTCCCCACAAAACCCCCATGTAAATTCCTTTCATTAGGCTCCACCCACTAGTTTCTAACCATCTCTCAACAGCACCACATTCTGGTGACCAAGCCTATTTGTCATGAGACTCTGGAGAACTCCAAATGATAGCACAGCCTTCTGATTCAGCATTTTCTTTTAAACATTGACTTCTCCTTGATGAATTACTGATACCTTCACTGTTTCAACAGCATGGAAGCAAAAATTAGTTAAAAACTATTCTGTTCTCATTGGTTATCTACATTTTTATTATACCACATCTTCCATGTACTCAGGTTCTAACCAGGTATGGCATTGCACATCTGTAATCCCAGTGATTGAGGAGGCTGAGACAGGAGGATCACAAGTTCAGGGCAAGCCTTGACAACTTAGCAAAACCCCATCTCAACATAAAAAATGAAGTGCTGAGGATGTAGCTCTTTAGTACAACACCCCTGGGTTCAATTCCCCAGTACTCAAAACAACAAGTATATACTCAGGTTCTTTATTTTTCTTTCTTGGGCAACTGGAATACTTCTTTAGTTTTCTTTTTTTTTTCTTTTTTTTTTTTGGCTTTCAGAGAGTTGTATATTATTGTGTGGAAAGCAGTGAGAGAGGATGGAAGACCAGTGACTGAGATTGGGGGTGTCTGATGACCTCATGGCTTGGCATGCCTGGTGCCTGGGAATGTTTCTGTGCAAGGGCACAGGATGCTTAGCTGCTGTGGCAATGCCCTGTGTGAGGAGGCTGTGTTAGAGTCCTATCAGCTCTGACCTTGATCTCAGGCACACAGCTCCTGGGAATAAACAAATTCTTATGCTAGACAATGACAATACTTCAGGGCTGGGGATATAACTCAGTTGACAGAGTGATTGCCTCGCAAGCATAAGGCCGAGTTCAGTCCCCAGCACTGCAAGAAAACAAAACAAAAAAAGCCTACTGCCACAGACAATGACAATATTTCACCAGCTCTACATCTCCTGTTCCTGCCCACTTTACAGTAACTTTTAACAATGGACTTTCTTGAGAGCTACACAAAGCTCCTAACATTCACTTTGCAACTGTGGATTGCAACGGCAGAAAAGCTACATCGATGTCCTACTTTCTGTAACTTTCCTAAATACAAAGAATAATGCTTGCATAGTCTTCCACCTGATATTGAGACATATATAAAGATTGGTGGTGTAACTCTTTAGATCTCCATCTCCATCAGAGCAGAGCTCCACCTGATTCCAGCTTACTCTTCAAATTCTGCTTGTGAACCTTTACCTTCCTAATCCTCCTTCATCCTCTGAAAACCAAAAGTTTGGCTGTGCTGGTTGTAGCAATTGAGACCTTCAGTATGTATATGTAAACAAGTCTATCTGTTGCTCTCCCTTTTGAACAAGACCTTAAGGAAGACTAGGCATGGTGGAGCACACCTCACCTGTGATGCCAGCTAGGAGCCCTCTAGGACAGGAGGAAGCAGGCAGTCATGAAGACTGAGCCACCTTTCATGTGTGTCTGCCTTCTTCCTGTACACAAGCTCCCAGCCTAGAGGGAACCTGGGTTCTAAAGGAAGAAGGCATCAGGTAAGACAGGAAATTCAACACAAGGACCCAGTACCTGAGCAAGGGGCATCTGTGTGGGCTGGCACCTGCTCTGTCCTCTTTCTCTCCAGGCCACCTGTGAACCTCCTGGACCCTCCCTCTTCACAGAACATCACTCCCTCCTTACCCATGGACCAGCTGTGGCCAAGAGACCCAAACTTGGCTCTTCAGTGTTTCGGCTGCTCCTCCTGCTCTTCCCATCCCTAAAATTCTATTCCTGGGCCTAGAGAACTACAACACCCGTAACCTCTCTCCAAGCCTCCTTGTCATCCAGATGGCAGGACACAGATCCTGACAATAGTGACACCAGCCTCTCCCACTGGCTGCCTTTGATGGTGGGGCAGTAGGCATGAGTGATTATCTGCATCGGGCAGGGTTGTCAGGGCCTTTGTGAAAGGGTGTGGCAGTCACAGGTCTCCTGGGATGTGCTCAAAAGTAGGGGTCAAGAGGCCCAGGAAGCCAAGGACATGGGCTATTTACTATAGAAGTCCACATGGGCTCCAGACTCGAACGTGTCTGTCTGCAGCAAGTCCAGCAGCTTCTGGGCTGATATCCTGCAATCTACCAGCTCTCCCTTTGTCTTCAGATCCTGTAGCCTTTTTCGTAAGTCTGTGTCCAATGAATTCTCCCGAGCCAACTGCTGCATGTCTGTGTCCAGGGCACCTGGAGGGCAAAAATCAGAAGTCAGTGACAGAAGGTCATGGATTCCTGCTATGTATTTGGGAATGGGGCTGAGTCAGGTCCAGCTGTAGGCAATAACTCATCTTGTCAGAGAGGTCAAAGATCCCACTGTGTCAATACTGAGTTGCAGACTCAAATCCCAAAACCCACACAAAACATACGCTCCACCAACAAATCACCTGGTGACCATCACCCCTCATGAATAGTAACTTCTCTCTTTCTCTCTTTCATTTGTGTTTTAAATGTGGTGCTGGGGGTGAAGCGTGGGGCCTTATACATGCTAAGCACATGCTTACCAACTCTATGCCCACAGCACCTTCTCTTGACTTTCCCACTTCTACCAACGAAGTATTTAAAACCCCTTTGCCTTCCCCCACCTCTCCCTCTGCCCACAGCCAATGAGGCACCAGGCAGGACCCTTCTGCACCTATCCTGACAAGGCCCTTCTTTTTCACAAAGCCCTTGTTCTCTCTCCCTGCTTCAACCTACCCCTCAGCCAAATTCATTTTTCTAAAGTGTCATACCCATTTCCCTCTTGAAAACCCCTGTCAGGAGTAGTGATTTGAATCGCAGCCTCTGATGGTCTGCCCACCCGTGCTGGGACGTCCTTGTCCAAAGGCACTAGTTGAAACTGCCCAGTTGCTATGATGAACGCTGTTCAAAGTAGGTTCCGTGCCTGCCATGGCATTATCAGCTCTGACCCTGAGTTCAAACACCAGCTGCCAGAAGTAAAGAATTATGAGCACAAGCTGATCATTATTATTTAATGGCCTAGAAGTTTGTCCTTTATCCTACATCCTTTGAAGAAACCTTCCCAGAAATTTACCCTTTTTGATGTTAAAACCTATATAATAAAAGTCAAGCTAGCTCTGGGTCATTACATTTCCTTCAGCATATAATGATCCACCTGGTCTCAGCTCTTCCTCTCTGTCTTTCCTAATCCCCACCATCCCTCACCATGCAGGTTGAGGGAGCTTCCCCAAAACCTGGCCAAGTACTCAAGACCCCCTTTCCCACTCTCCTCTGTGCACACCCGCTTCCAGCCAAACTGCAAGGCCTGTCACTGCCTAACATGCTCTCTTGCGTTTACCTGCACTGCTGGGACATGTCTAACCAACATCCAAAAGCCCTCACAGGTCAATACTGAGTTCAGCTGTTCCCAGTAAAGATCTTCCTAGTCTCCCCATCCTAAAAGAATCCTTCTCTTCTTGAATTCTTGTAAGGACTTCCTATTCTTCATATAGGAAACAAAACTTCCCAGAATTTGGAGAATTCTTCCCAGAATTAATGATCCTGAGGGAAAGTAAGTCACAGAATCTCAGGGATGGAAAAACAATCACCTTCCTGACATTCAAACACCTTCCAATCGCCTGTGCTTCCTCATGACAAGGGACATGCTACCTTTCCAAACAGCCCATTCTACCTTTGGACACCTGTTAGAACATCCTTCCAGAGACCGAAATGACAACCAGACTGGTCTCTGCCTTTGTTCAGGCCCTGGGGAGCTCCTACACATCTCACTCTCTCAGAATGCCCAGACTCCTAATATAGAACCTAGCCATGTGGCCATCTGCCATCTCAGCTCCTGGATAAAATCTGGTCACTGTGGTCTGACTGAGCTGTAGGCTGAGCTCAGAGCAGGAGATGAACTTGGATGTTGACTCCAGAATGACTGCATGTGTTTGTGAGGTGGAGCATTGGAGAATGAGAAGGAGACACGATACTGATCACAAACTTGGAAACAAGGTAGAATCCTGGTCTTGCCACACCTGGGCTTTGGGCAGGCCACAAGGAGAAACACTAGGCGCTTTGTCCGGCCCTCAGTGAGGGGGACCAGCCAATTCTGATGTCCATAATGTCAGAACTTTCCACCTACCTGGGGCATAGCTCAGCACCCTCACACTAGGTTCCTCTGCAGCCAGGACCTGGAACATCATGTCACGGGCAGCCTTCCCTGCACAGTACAATGACCAGCCCTTGAAGGGCTTCAGGGCACAGATGGATGAGATGTTAACCACAGTCCTGCTCAAGCCAGGACATTCCGGGAAGGCCTTCAGGAGGCTGGAGGTCAGGCAGAGCGTGGAAGTCAAGTTCATAGCCCAGTAGCTGTTGGCTTCAGCTGGATCACTCAGGTTCAGGAAGCCTTTGGAAACATCCCCAAGAGTGGCTGAAAAACCATAGGTAGAAATAACTCAGAGAAGCACCAGTAGGTAGCTCTGTGGTAGAGCACTTGCCTAGCAAGGAAAGGCTCTGGGTTCAACCCCCAGCACTTGAGGGTGTGGCAGCAAAAGTATGCTGCGCGGAAGGGGCTTTTTCTTTCCATGGCCCTGCCGCAATACCTCCAGAAACCCCCTTTCCCATCCAGATCTAGAGGAAGCATCCGACTAGAACTTCCCAAGGCGTTTCTTGCTTCCCCAATTCTACAGAAAGACTGACGTGTGGAGGACAGAACACCCACCTGGGCGGCCCACTGAGAATGCACTCATTTTCCTGGGACTGGGGAGCAGGTCGGGTAAGGGGCAAGCTCTAAGGGGGGTTTGGAGAAGCAAGGCAATTTGAAGACACCATGCTTTGACTCAGGCTCTCGCTAGGGGGCGCTGCGCAAGGAGTTCTGAAAAGTTCTTTGGACTCCTTAGGAAATTCGATTGGGCAAACCTTGTCAAAGGGAGGGCGGGGTCGCCTCGAGGGCACCCGGTTTTCCTCCAGTACGTTTTGCCCAGTGTGCCATCCAAGCTGAAACAACTAGGCCTCTAGACTCTCAGCCGCCTAGTCCACAGGCCTGGGAATCGCCCTAACTTTCCCGGCGGTGTGGATGGTGAACGCTGAAATGGAGAAGCCGCCCCGGCCCCCGTCTTACCCGCATTGTTTATAAGCAGCAGTCGCTGAAGCCCGTCGGGTCTGGGGAGACCGCGCAGGGCTCCGAGCAGCTGCTGCAAGCCGGCATCCGAGCCCAGGTCGGCGGGCACCCGCACCACGCGCAGGCCTGGATGCTCGGCCACCAGCTCTGCCTCCAGCTGCCTTAGCGCCTCCTGGTTGCGGGCGGTTAGGAGCAGCACCGAGCCCGGTGACAGCAGCCGGGCCAGGAGTGTGGCCAGAGTGCGGCCAAAGCCCCTGGAGGCCCCGGTGAGCACGCACATTGTGCGACCGAAGCCGCCTCCCTTGTGGCTCCCGCGCTCCATGCGGCCGATCTCCGCTGGCTGCAGCCCGGATGTGATCCCGAAGACCCTGCCAGGGGCGGAGACGGTGGGAGGAGCCGCGGAGCAGGGCGGAGGCGAAAGGACTTTCGTGCCTCCCAGTGCTGGAAACGATTGCCTAGGTCGCTGGTGTCACAAGTGGAGAAATGGGAGTGCAAGCTGATCAGAGTCTGAGCGATTAGGTAACCAGGAATGGCCCGGAGCTGGCCCCAAGCTGTTGGCCGCGTTCCCAGCGCTCCCTGGAGCTTACTGTGTCACTCCAGCTGCTTAAACCGCCTGCTAGGACAGGGCTGTGCAATTTTCTTCCAGCTTCACACCCACCTTCCTTGCACTCCCGACCTCCTCCAGTGTAGGTCGCCTTGCTCCAGGCCTCCTATTCTTGGACGTGAGCAACCCTGAAGGAAGCCCATGCCTGTGTAGGGTTGGGGTACCTGCTGGGCTTATTACCCACCCTCCCCATGGAGAGCAGGTAATGCTCATCTCTGAGTATCTCCATGATGTATAGAACAGGAGTTTTCAGGCTCTGCCTAAACTGAGTTACTCCATTTTATACAGAGGTACTTTGCCATGAACCACCCCATTTAAAGTTCAAAGGCCAAGGTAGAATGACTCTAGACCTTGCTTGTCCAAGTATACCACCACCATCAGCCCAGCACAACATTAAGACACAAATTGGTAAACTAATATGTGCCAATTAGCAAATTAAATCAAGGAGTACCTGTATTAGATAAAGAAAACGAAAAATCCCCAAGATAATGTGGACTGGGAAAAGGCAGTGAAAAAGAGCCGTGCACAGAGAGCCTTCCTCTCCTCAAAAAAATGTTTTCCAGGTGGGGACTGCAGACAGGGAATAGGTGTTTTATCACCCCTAAAGTAACAGTCTCTAGGTGGTATTAATTCCTTCAAAGTAAACCCTCTCCAGATGCTGCCCATAGATCCCTGACCCAAAAAAGGCCAAATTCCTGAGTGCCCAAGAAAACTGATATGCTCACTTGACCACCCCTCAAAATAACTTATATAAACCCAATCCCTTTCTTTGTTCAGTGCCTCATTTTCCACCAGGAAATTGGGTCCACTGAAGCCATTTCGTCCCTGCATCCCCTGTTCCAGTGTGAAACTTGTTCCTGAATAAAGAGCTGAGATGATTTATGAGGTTTGCATTGGTCGTTGTCTTTTCATGCTTAAAAAAACCCAAAAAGCAAAAAACAAACAAACAAAGCTACACCAGATTCTCCTTTCATCCTCACCCAGATTATTAGAGTTATCTCCCTTACACCCAGGGACCACATCCGAGCAAGCTGAGTTACTGGTTCTCACCAGAGCTTTATCATTAGCCAGGGACAAATCAGTCAATATTTTTACTGATTCCAAATAAACTACAATATAATTCATTCTAACATCTTAATCTGGAGAGAAAGGGGCTTCCTAACTCAGGAACCCCAATTCTTAATGCTAGTAATGTAAAAGACTTGCTTGAACTTGCACTTTTACCCCATAAGTTAGTAATCTTTCGCTGTAAAGAGTATCAGACTAAGAAATTACATTTCCTTGGGGAATCAGGGAGCAGACAGGCTTGGGAATATAATCACTCAGTCTGGCCACTTCCCCCCAAACATTTTATATTCCATGCCTACAAAACTCCAGCTTTTGAGTGGAAAAAAAAAAAAATCTCCAGCTTTCCCCGGATGAAACCAAGACCTCATGTCTTATCTCCATAATTTATTCCACCTGGATACTCATTCTCTCCAAGTATTACTAAAGAATTCACTAAATCTGTCCCCTTGAGATTTACAGTATCTCCAGCAAATTTCCTAATCATGCACAACCTGTCTCAAGGTTACCCCAACTCTAATGTGAGTCTACCCCATTTCCTACACAACAAGCAAGAGCCATCCTTCCAGTCATGGACTGGCAATTTGACTTCACCCACATGCCCCCTGTAAGAACAAGCAAATATCTCCTAGCCTTGGTAGACACCTTTATGGAATGGGTGGAACCCTTTCCAACTAACAAGAAGAGGGCTTCCACTGTTGCAGTCCTGCTTTTCCATGCTTTGGTTAACCTGACAAGTCTAGTAATGGCCCAAGTTTACTTCATCTATTACCCAAGAATTGGCTAAAATTTTAAATATAAAATGGAATTTCCACCTTCTCAATCATCCACAATATTCAGGAAAGGTTGATGGGACAAATAGGATCTTAAAAGTAACCTTAACCAAATTATCTATAGACACTCACTTGGAGATTAAGCTTTGGCCCTCTTCTGGATCAGAGCACTGCCCCCCAGAACCCTTGTGATCAGCCCCTTTGAACTTCTCAATGGACCTCATCCCACCCACAATTCAACCTCAACCACCTAGCATTCCTCCTGAAGTCCTGAAACCCCTCCTGACTCACCTCAGGCCCGTCCTCTGGAAGTATGCCCACACCCATCTTCCCCAGCTCCAATCTTCAGGGGCCCCTCCTCCTGTTACCATAGGAGATTTAGTTTACCTCTCTCCTTCCCAACCTGTAGCCCCCTTACAAGAAAAATGAACTGGCCCCTTCAAGGTCATTTTAACCACTCCCACTGAAGACAAATTAGACGGTCACACCTCCTGGATCCATCTGAGAAGTTTAAAAACTCCTTCCTGCTAATGCCTCTTATCACTCCATTCCCACAGGCCCCACCCAACTTCCCATTACCCGCCTTCCTGCCATTCCTGAGGAAGCTGTTGAGCCTCACACCCCAAATTCCTAATGTCCCTTTCTCTGGCCTCCTTTCACCTTTTCTTAACAGCACTCAGAGATCAATTAAATTTATTATTTTCACTCCCCCTTCATCTTCCTCCTTCTGAAGCACCAGACCTCCTTTGGGATCTTTGGCTTCAAGGGCTGTTCATTGACTTGACCCCCATCCAAATTTCTTTCTTCTCTCTGTGTTTTCTACATATCATCTTTAATTTCACACACTACCACACCTCACCTGAAATAGTGGAGACAAAAAAAAATGGATGATGAGTTCAATGAGAATCCTGTCCCCGAAAATGTTAATGCCTCAAACTTGGAAGACATCCATGCCATGGGGACAGGTTAAGAAAGCAACAGAAATAAGTAGGAATAAATTGAGAGAAATGGGTCAACTCATTCATACTGATACATTCCTCATGCTGGTCTTCATAATAAGCTCAACTGTGAGCATGACCCAGGCACAAATCTTATTGGGCCTACACATTTCACAGCTTGCAATTGCTCACCCAGTAAATATGGTTTGACTTCGGTTTACCTCAATTCCACCACCTTCTTGCCTGGTCCTTTGTTAACTACTGGGTCCTCGCCATACTTTTTGTTCAACTCTTCAGGATTGTCTTTCTGCCCTCCACTTTTAATTGCCCTCAATAATTCATATTATTACCACACTGGGCCTCAAACTTGGCACACATATGTCCCTAAGAATCAGGATCAAGAAGAGCCCAGGCTTATTTTCCTCACTGGCAGAGGTTCCTCTGTGTGGCTGGAAGCTGAGGTTATTTATTCTTTAAACAGGTTCCTCTGCTCTTACCACGAACACTGGGATCCTTCCCACTAATAGTTATGGTGGTCTGAATGTGTTACATCCCATCCCTGAAAATTTTCTGTTGCAGGAAAACAGGTTATAGACTGGAGTCTATAACCCCAGGGGGAACTGATTGATACTGAAACTAGAGTTTGGGGATGGAGGTTATCCCATGGGGACAAATAGATCATGTTTGTTTGTTTGTTTGTTTGTTTGCTTGTTTATTTTTGGTACTAGGGATTGAACTCAGGGGCACTCGACCACTGAGCCACATCCCCAGCCCTATTTTGTATTTTATTTAGAGACAGGATCTCACTGAGTTGCTTAGGGCCTCGCTAAGTTGTTGAGGCTGGCTTTGAACTTGAGATCCTCCTGCCTCAGCCTCCCAAGTGCTGGGATTACAGGCGTGCGCCACCGCGCCTGGCTTAGATCATGTTTATAGAACGATTTTTCATTCGAACCCCACTATTTGCTGGTGCTATTGTGGGAAGCAGACTGGTGGAGAAGCAGCAAGCAGCAACCAGAGAGGAGAACTCCAAACTGTATTTTACACTAGTGGGTCCAGAGGAAAACAAAACTCCAAATTCTGAGCCCTGGTCCAGTTTCTCCCAATATTTGTAGGTTATTTCATGTTATCTTAGACCCATCCTATCATTGGGGGTTTTTCCTCTTTTAAAACAAAAAAATCCTAATCTATGCAGCTGAAGGTCTTGTAGGTCTCTAACATGAGACATGCTCACAGAAAGAGATAAGAAGAAACAGGTCTTTTCACAGACATCTATCACATTTCAGGAGGGAGTAGTCAGATCTCAGGGCAGTTACTGACAATGCAAAAGGTAGGGACCCATGGTCAATGAGGCTTCCTGGAGAAAGGCAGAGAGAGGGGAGTGGAACCTTTCCCCAGGTGTTGCTCTCTTCCAATAACATTTTTTTAATTTCATTTCACAACCAGGTCTGGTTTTGCCATCACATTTCTTCCCCCCTCCCCCTTTATGCCCTTTTAAACCCTCTTAAGGGCATCACCTCTGTCCATGTCCTCCACACTAAGCCACTGGTAACTCTGGAGGACCATTTGGAATTTCATGGCCTCTAAGCAGGAGAAGACAAATCAGGTCAGCATGTTAAGGATGCAGGGACCAAACAGGAGTGCCAGGAAGAGGGTGACAGTAAAATAGACCAATGCAGAAAATAGGAGTAGTCCATTTATTCCAGTTAGCAGTTGACTCCTCAAGCTTCTGCTGTGGGTAGACCAGTGAGCTTCTGGAATGACTGAATCAGGGCCCTTGTCCATGGGTGATTGCAGGGTGCAGCTTGTTTATTTTGTATGATCAGCTTGCCAGGTGCAGATGGATCAGGAATACACTCCCAACCATTGGAGACTAGTTTGACCCTGCTGTGATGAATCCAAGGGCCCGCCTTGTCTCTTTTCTGTAGTAGGGCTGGATAAAAAGACAGTGAAAGGACACCCCCCACCCACAAAAGAAGCCTTA
>JAJEJO010054146.1:0-20812 GCA_020662805.1 Glaucomys volans
AGCCTCACCAGAGCCTGGCAATGCAAAGGGGTTACCCTGGGCTGGAGGCCAGAGGCTACCTGGACCTCTGTTTCAGGGTTCTGTGCTGAAAGCAGCCCCTGAGATGCCCACTCGGGGGCTGTTCCTAATCCCTGCCTGCTGGCAGAAGTGCCAGACCAGTTAAACCAAAGTGTGGTCTTGTGCTCAGGGTGCTCCTGGGGTGCCAGGAGGAAGAAGGTGAGACTGGGATTTGGGAGATGAGGAATCCCTGGAGTGACAGAAGACTCTTCATGGCTGCTTGTCAGGAAGCAGTCCCTGGGGAGCCAGATGTGACAGACACAGAATAACAGAGCTGACCCCCAGGACTAGAGTTAGAGTGCTGGAGAGGGATGACCTGTGGACACCTTATGAATCTGGAGCCAATGAAAGAATAAGCTAAAAGCAAGCTGCCCTAAACAAGGTTCCCAGGTGTAATGATAGGGCAGTTCCTGGGTCTGTATGGAGTTCCAGGAAGATAGTTCTCTGGGAACTCTGGGGAAGTTCTTGGGGAGGGTTGTTATAGAGGCCAGATCCCCCCTGCCCACCCCTTCAAGATGCTATTGTGGTCCCTGTCACCATCATCATGAGACCCTCACCAGTACTAGACCGAGGCAGGTGCCATAGTTTTGCAGTTCCCAAACTGAGCTAAATCAGCCTGTTCTCTTCATGAAGTTAGCTGCCTTGAGCATTTTGTTGCAGTGATGCAAGACTGACTAACATGCAGCTGACACGCATGCTCAGTTCTGCAGGATCATGACACTGGCAGACTTGGAGTCTGGAGAGGGCCACTTGTTGGTTTGAGGATATCCCCTCTGGCTGTGCTTTCATGTGGCCTCTTCTTTGGGCCTCTTTTAGGAGAGCACTAATGCCCCTCATAGGGGCTCTGCCCTCCTGACTTGATTCCCTCTCCAAGACATCATTAATTTTGACATTAAACTTGGGGGAGGTGGTCACCAACCATTAAGGCCGTATAGTTCCTCCCAAAATACACATCCTTTTTGAACATGCAGAATACATTTGTTCCCTTCCAGTAGCCCCCAAAGTCCAGCGTGGTATGTCTGAGTCCAGAGTTTCATGGGAACATGTCCATCACAGCAGGGTGAGGCTCAGGTACAAATTGTTCTGAGTGAAACTGCTCTTGTTGTGCTGCGGGAGGGTCTTAAAAGGTATGTTTCCAAAACCATTGGGGGGCAGGCATTGGCAATTATTCCCTTTCCAGAGGGAGAAATGGGAAAGCAGGAAGGTATAATGTCCTAAGCAAGCCCACAGCCCAACAGGGCATTGAAGCTTAAGACTTGAAAATCATTTTTGCTGGGCCCAGTGGGACACACCTGCAACTCCAGTGAGTTGGCAGACTGAGGCAGAAGGATTGTGAGTTTGAGGCCAGCCTTGGCAACTTATTGACACCATCTCAAAATGAATACATAAAAAGGGCTGGGGATGTAGCTCAGTGGCAAAGCATCTTTGAATTTAATCTCCAGTACCAACAGCAACAATAACAACAGACCAACAAAAACCCCACAGTTTTTCAGCTTGAGGCACCATCCATAAGCCTTTAGGGATGCACCCACTTTCCAGACTTGATGTGTGTCTGTGTCCTTTTCATGGGTAACAGGAGCAGCAGCCTGCCCTACTGCTCTGTGTCTGGGCCATGTCCTGTGGATGTTCTGCAATGGCTCTGTGCCTCACTTATGAACAGTCCCACCCCAGACTGGAATTATATGCCAGTATCCACACCAGTTTGGAGAGTTGGGGAGGGCTCTTCCTCCATGGCTCAGCTCCTGGGGCTCTGTGGTGGCCTTGCCCACAGTGGATCTCTGCCTGGGCCTCATAGGTTGCAGTCCAGGAGGGGGTGGCCATGTGCACACAGACAGGTCTGAGGAAGGAGTGTGGGGGTGGAGCTGCCACGTGAGGGGGACCTGGCAGCAGCCCCTCATTGGGGCTCATCTGTCCTCCAGGCTTGTGATGGAAGGGGCAGCCCACATCTCTCCAGTGCCCTTGGGGCTGTCTTGCATTGTCTCAGGGTGGATCTGTCCTAATCTCCCTGAGTAATAATTGAGCACCACTCTCCTCCAGAGCACACTTTCACTCCTCTGATGAGTAGACTGAGAACTTTCCAAATTTTTAAGTTATCCCTCTTTTTTGATTAAAATTCTATCACCTTTAATCACTCTTCTCCCATTTTATGGGAAGCATTCAATAGCGCCAAGCTCCACCCTCAGCACTGAGCTTTGAAATGTCTTCAGCCAGTAAGTATCTCTTTGCTCCCAGGTCCTGCCTGCTGCAAAACACTGGGGCAGAGTTCTTAGATCAGTTCTTAACTGTCCTGTTCCAAGGGTGGCCTTTCCTCCTGTGTCCAGTTAGTTGCATTCTTCACTCCTGTCTAAGACCTACCAGAGTGACCTCACTGCCCATATTTAATGACTCCATAGGTACCCTGCAGCAGGTTGAGGCTTTCTCTAAGTCTTTTCTTTCTGGGCATATACCAGAATTACCCATGAAGGTGACAAAACTGTTCTGATTGACTTCACTTCAGGCAGGCTCCAGGATCTTCTCCTGTGCCCCGCTGTGGGCTTTAGAGTCTGGTTTGAGTAAGGGCTCTGCTAAGTCAGTTTAGAAGAACCCCACCCTCAATATCTGATCACCATAGGATGAGTCCCTTCCCCCACCCCCAAGACCCCCAGGTGAAGTCCGGTCACCCTGGCCTACATTCACTGTGACTCTGGTTAGGTCATTTTAGCCAGAGTCTCCCTTATTCCTGGTGTTTCCTGGTCATTGTGCTAGTCAGTTTCTCATTATCATGTCTAAAATGCCTGACAAGAACAATTTAGACGAGGAAAGGTTCATTTCATCTTGCCGTTTCAGAGGTTCAGTCCATAGTTGGCTGATTCCATTGCTCTGGGCCCAAGATGAGAACATTGTAGCAAAAGCATATGGCAGAGGAAAGCTGCTCAGCTCATGGCAGCCAGAAAGGAGGGAGAGGGGGAAAGGGGGCAGGCCAAGGCGACAAGATGTAGTCCCCATGGGCATGCTTCCAGTGATCTACTTCCTCCAGCCACATCTCCTGCTTGCCATTATCACCTTGTAGCCCATTCAAATTATTAATCCATCCAATGGATTAATCCACTGATAAGATCACAGCTCTCGTGATCTAGTCACTTCACCTCTGAAGGTCCCTGCACTGTCTCACACACGCGTTTCAGTCGACAGCTCATGTCCACACCATGGTGGTCATTTCCATTCATTGACTCCACCTACCCCCTGGCTATAAATCCTCCTTGTCCACATCATACTGAGGGTGGAGCCCAATCTCTTTTGCCCACAGCAAACCCTAGTGGCAGTGGTCCCAGTACCTCACACCCTCCTAAGTATCATTGACTCTTTGCTTTTCCCTCTATTCCCCCTATTTCTCTTGGTACCAGAGTCTGAATTCAGACTGAATTCAGAGGTGCTCAACCCCTATGCCACACCCCCAACCTTGTTTATTTTTTATTTTGAACCAGGGCCTTGCTAAGTTCTGAGGTTACCCTTGAATTTGTGATCCTCCTGCCTCAGCCTGCAGAGTCACTGTGCCATTGCACCTGGAGTTTTCTTTAGCACAGGTCTGTGTGTGGCAATGTGGCCTTTCTCCAGCACACACTTTAGACTGCCTTAGAGCTCTGCCCTTCACTCAACTCCAAAATCACCCCCACATTTTACATATTTGTTATAGCCTCTTCGCTGGCAGTACCAGTTGTCTTAGTTCATTCAGGCTTCCACAACCAAAACCAAACCAGGCATCTCATAAGGAACAGAAATTTATGTTCAGGGTTCTGGAGGCTGGTAGTCTGAGATCAAGTCACAGCAGATTTGGAGTCTGGTCTTCCCACTGTACTCACCTGGTGGGTAGAGCAGGGAGCTCGCTGGGCCACATGTCTAAGCCCTTTTGACGGGGTCCATTCTCCTGACCTATTCACCTCCCAAAGTCCCCCCTCTGGATGGCATCGCCTGAGGGTTGAGGAGTCAATGTGAATTTGGGGGCAGGCAAACATTCAGACTGTAAAAAGGCAGGAGAGGGGATCATTTGGTGTGGCACCACCCCAGGCTGGGACCACTGGGTTTATGCTGGGAAAACTCTCTAGCCTTGAGATAATTGATCCTGTGATCCAGGTCAGAGACCAGTGCCTGCCGAGCACATCCATGAACCACACAGCCCCTACTTCTAGAGGCTACCTGCACCCTGCTGTGGTCTAGATAAGTGCTCACCAGAGGCCCATGTGTTGAAGGTTGGTCCCCAGGTAGCGGCACAATAGGGAGGCAGTGGAACCCTCAGGAGGTGGGGCCTGTTGTGAGGAGGCCAGGTCTTTGGGGAATGGGCCCTTGCTCTGTCTCTTTGTGTCCCAGCTGCCATGAGGTGACAGTATTTCTCTGCAACACGTCCCCCATGTTGTGCTGTGCTGCCACAGGCCAGAGCAGCAGGGTCACATAAATGTGGACTGAAACCTTTCCTCCTTGTGAGTTGTTTATCTCAGGTATTTTGTCACAGCAACAGAAAGCTGACTGTCATCCATTTAACCTGCAGTAGGCTGAGCCCTAGCAAGTATATTTTTGAACTTTTTTTTTTAAATCCTGCCCATATGTGGTATGCTCCATATTTCTATCCTGTTCAGTGTTACCTTCTTTTGTTCTATTTCTCATTTTAAAATTCTAAGCAAAAGTCAGTACATTTTCCAAATCTAGTTAGGAAAGTAATGCAAAAGCCCCAGTGTGTGATGTTTATTTATGAGATGACTGACAGACCTTTCTGCAAGGAATCAAGTCACATCTCTAATTTAAAAAAAATAATGCTGGAGAATCAAATGACCAATTGAAATGAACTTGGTATGAGCCACAGCAAACAGGGCCCTACCAACCATGGGCCCTGGAGACCCAAGTTCTCCATTGTGCATTCAGGCTGCACATGTGTCCATGTGTGGCCTGTGGGTGTACATGTGTGTGTGTGTGAGTGAGGAGCGTAGCCCCTGGGGGTCCTGTGGGGTCATCAGAGGAGATCCTATAAGGAGCACTGAGCCTCACCCCTCCTAGAGAGGTCATACCCAGGTGGACTGAGGACTGATACCCACTTGGGGTTGGCAGATGCTGCACAGGGCAGGACTGAAAAACAAGGCCACTCAAGGGGAGTGGGAGCAGCTGTGGAGGCTACAGCAAGGTGGAGGGCACAGGCCAGGACAGGAGAGGAGCAAGTATGGTCTGCATTTGGCACCATTGGGCCCAGGGCACAAGGGCAGCAGGCTTCTACTGGGTGAGTGGACAACCAAGTATACCATATGAACGTGGCTGTGTGGATTGGAGGGGTGGCCACATAGTTTGTGAGGACCGTCCTGCACCATCATGTTTGGTCAGTCCTAAGTCACTACTTGCTATTCATTCATTCATTCATTCATTCATTCATGTCTTAGACTCTTGCTGGTTGCCAAGGAGAAATCAGACAGACCAGCCCAGAGACTGGACCAAGGGGTATCCATTCTGGGTAACTGCAGGGGTGTTGTCCCTCTCTGTCCCACCCTGGGCTTCCCCTGCTTATAGTCCATGTGGCGTTGCTGTGACAAAATGCCACAGACTGACTGATTTATAAAGAACGGTCCTGAAGTCTGAAGTCCAAGATCAACATGCAACAGGTTCAACTCTAGTTCTGAGGTACTCTCTGAATTCTGTGGCAAACCGCTGAGGGGAAGAGGGCATCCACTCCAGGGCCCCTTTAAAAGCAGCTTCAATTCTTCCTAAAGGCCCCACCTCCCAACTACACCCTCATCTCCTGGTTCAGCCTTGCCTGGACGGAGAGAGGGACATGGAGGTGCTGAGTCCTAGCTGCCCTATGGTCAAGGTCCCCATGGCCCTGGCCCCTTCCTGCCCTCAGAACTATTTCTTGAGTTTGAAGGGAGTGGCAGGCTGAAATCCAACCTCCTCCTAAACTCAGGCCAACAAGTAGAGGTTCTGGGGAAATCGCAGGAAGCTGTAGCTATTTCTTCTTAATACCTGACATGGGATGTGAGGACCTGTGCCTTCCTCTTCAATTGACACTGACATCCCCAGGTGCCCTGCATGCCTGGAGGCTGCCTTGCCAACTGTCCACCCTTCACATCTGCCAGTGGGGCCAGTAGAAGGCCTTTGTTCTGCCTCCCCAGCTTCTGTGTCTTTCTAGCAAGGCCCTTCCTGGCAGCCTCTTGGTGGAAAAGTCCTGGCCAGGCCTGCCTTGTCAGTTTCCACCAGAGCATGTCCAAGAGCTGCTCTGCTGTGGGAAGGCACAGCTCCCAGCACTCTCACAGTATCCTGGGATCATTGGGGGCCCAGAGGCTCCTATATCAGAGGTCCCTCTGAGGCCTGGTGTCCTCTGCCTGTCTTAGGGCCAGATGGTCTAAGGTGGTGTCCAGGTCTTTTGTTGGCAAAAACCTCTCTCAGGTGTCCATAGCAGATGGGGTCCTCCTACTATGTTTCCTAAAAGTGTTTGCCTACAGCTGAGATGACATTGTCTTTAAATGTCAGATGGAACCCATACACAAAACCACCTGGACCTGGAGTTTTCTTTGATAGCTATTTC
Source organism: Glaucomys volans (assembly GCA_020662805.1). NCBI lineage: Eukaryota > Metazoa > Chordata > Mammalia > Rodentia > Sciuridae > Glaucomys > Glaucomys volans. The sequence continues at coordinate 6,596 of JAJEJO010054146.1, forward strand.
AACTAATTTTTTAGATACAGACTAGCTTAGATTTTCTTCCTTTTTTTTATTTTGGAAGTTTTCCTTAAGTTGTGTATTTTCAAGGATGTTGTCCTTTCCATCTAGGTTATTGAAATTGTTGACTTGATTTGTTGGGAATATCGGGAGCTCAGCTGAGTGGGAGTGAGAGCTGAGCTGGTGTTGGAGGTCAGTGTAGGCAGCTGGCCCCCAAATGAGTACTACTGAGGTCCCAACCAAGAAACAGCCTGAGCAAAACCTCCTGCAGGTTTTTGGGACTGGGTCTCCCCTGGAAAAGGTCTGCCTGGGGGGCTCAAGGCCCCTTCCCTGCTTGTAGGATGAAAGGCATCTGGCCCAAGACACCAGGTGTGCACAGAGCACTTGTTCTGCATTTAATTTTGCATTTGCTTTCATCATCTGAAGGAACAGAGTCCTGCCATGGTTAGGGTATTCTTTGTTTCTGTATTTTTTCCAATTCGGAACTGAAATGATCTATTTCACTCTAAGTGACTTCCTTCCTTCCTTTCTTCCTTCCTTCTTTTTGGTACCAGGGATTGAACTCAGGAGTGCTCAACCACTGAGCTCCATCCCCAGACCTTTTTATATTTGATGTAGAGACAGGTTTTTGCTGAGTTTCATAGGGCCTCACTAAGTTGCTGAAGGCTGGCTTTGAACTTGCTATCCTCCTGCTTCAGCCTCCCAAGGTGCAGGGATTACAGGTTTGCCCACTGTGCCTGGCTTAAGTGCCACTTTTGATGCTTTCTACATGTTTTGATACATTGGGCCTTTTGTGTCAGGACTACACACTATCTGGTTTTCTTGTGGATTCTTCTCTAAACCACATGAATTTGCGTTGTGTTGTGGTTAAGACACTTGGGTGTTTTCCAGGTCTGAGCTCTATATTGTCCCTGACCACATGTGGCTGTTGGGCTCCTGACATGTGCTTATTACCGATTTAGGTGCTGTTTGAGTACAGAGTCACCCTGGTTTTGAAAATCATTCAGAATAAAGAACACAAGATATCTCAGGGCTCCCGTGTATTTCAGCGGTCCAGTGCTTGCCTAGCATGTGTGAGGCCCTGGGTTTGATCCCCAGCACCCTAAAAAAGAAAGAAGAATGTTCATTACAGGGTGAAACAATAATATTTTGGATATACTGGTTTAAATAAAGTATGTTACTAACAATTAATTTTACTTAACTGACAAATTTTAAATGGTATTTGTGACTTGTTTATATTCTGACTAGACAGCACTTTCTATGTCTTACCTGCTGCACATCTGCTCTTGTCTTCATCTTACTCTGAAGCAATGCCATGGTTCCAGAGTTTCAGTCCATGGTCACTGGCTTTGTTGATTCTGGGCCTGAGGAAGACCATGATGAGTGGGAGCTAGTGGCGGAGGGAAGCTGCTAGCTTCATGGGGACTGGAAAGGAGAGGGAGAGGGAGGGTCTGGGAATAATATCCCCTTTCCTCTGTCTAGTCCCCTCCACCTGCCCCAGCTTCCTGTATTCCCCTCCACGATGACCCAGTAAAGGACAAATCCACTGGGGAGGTCAGAGTAGTCTTGATCCAATCATTTGCTCTGAGCACTGCTGTGATGAGAACCAAGACTTTAACACAGGACTTTGAGAGGACAGTCCGGATCCAAACCTTCTAATGCCACCATGTGCACACTCCAGATGGACCACTACCATGTGCAGATATAAACGCTGATCACTTACCATCTCCAAACAGATTTAGGGTGTGAAAAGTTCCAAGATTTTTGTTGGTCCTGGGGTTTGAACCCAGTGAACCCATGGTCACTCTACCATTGAGCAGCATCCACAGCCCTTTGTATTTTTATTTTGAGACAAGACAGGGTCTCACTAGGTTACTGTGGCTGCCGTCAAACTTGCAATCCTCCTGCCTCAGCCTCCTGAGCTGCTGGGATTTTAGGTATGCACCACCATGCCCAACCACCAAATTAATTTTTAGGTTATTTCTAGATCACCTATTCATGAAATTTGAGATTGCAGGAAAGCATAGTCAGAAACCAAAAACACTAAAAGTTGCTATAATAATTCTGAAGTGCAGGCAACCCCAGACCCAAACAAATAAAAACAAAACAAAATAAACGTTACAATTTTGAAGACACCTTTATTTTCTCTAACAAATCTAAATTAACCCATTTGTCAGAGATCCTGCTATGTTAAAATTTTAGCCATGAGAACAAGCATCAAGTGATCAAATACCAAATCTATACAGGTATGGTTGGATCTAAATCATGCTGTGACCTGCTGAAACAAGTGGAGGTCACCTGGTCATATGACTTAACTTGAGAATCCTGTATGCAAACCTTCCTAGAAGTCTTCAGTGCCCTAAGAGTCTGAGAGTTACTCTTATTTCTTTCTTTGTTTTCAGAGGCAATTTATTTAGGAAAGCAAATTCACATTCAAGGGTGTAGGCAGGTTGGTGGGCAGTGCCTTAAGTAACCTTGAATAACTGGAACTTACCAGCGAGGGAGCAGAGAAGGCCCCAGAGCGAAAGCCTCCTTTCAAACAAAAGAGATGTATCATTTAAGTGTGCAAAACCAAAAAGTGAGTTGACCAGTAAACCCCCCCACCCCCCACAAACACAAAAGGATAAAAACGAGGCAGACCCAGACATTGTAGCTGAAGTTGCTCTGGGTGTTCCAGGCAGTCTGCTCAGGTGGGTTCTGATTCAGCACTGTGGTGTCTGGCAGAGGCTAGTCCGGTGGTAGAGCTGTGGGACAGGGAGTGTGCTGCTGAGCCAGGTGCAGGGCCAGTCGCCATCATCTAGTTCCCCCTCAGGACCTTCAGGTTGACCCCATCTAGTTGATATGCAGCACCTGGACTGAACCCACATCCTGGTCTTGAACAATCTATCTCCAGGCTTCTTTTAATCAGTCTAAACATACTTTCTACAAAGCAACAGAGTTTGTAGGTAGCTGCCTGGACTTTTAGGATTCCAAGACTTTTAGGACCTTCAAATACTCCTGACCTGAAGGAAAACAGGCATGGGGGTGAGGGCAATCTTTTAGGTATAGAGCCACAGTCCCTCTTTCCTTCCCTATTTCTCTCCTTTCTCCAGGTCCTTATTTCTTCTGTGCACCCTCACTGTGAGACCGCCATGCATCAAAGTCCACTGCATTCCAGTTACGACCTGGCCTGTTAGCACCCTGGAGGGAGCATCTGTCTCTTCTCTTTAGCGTCCCAGTTAATAAGATTTCAGCAGGACTGTTGCTGCCAGTCATCAATTATACTGGCCTCTGCCATCCCGGCAGCCAAGGTAATAGTGCAGATAACTAGACACAGGAGATCAGGGTGAGCTTCCAGATATGCAGCACCCAGGCTGCAACAGCCAAGCCATGTTTTCCTGAATCACAGCTTGACATGTCCAAGCCCAACTCTGGGGACCTGTGGCAACTCTGGGGAGTGGGTTTTTCACCTTCCTGCAGATATTCACAGAGGTCCCAGAACACACCTGGTTGCTCTGCCTCTCTCCTCTCTTCCTGCAAACAGTGGCACAGTCACAAACACACACCAAAGTGATCCTTTCAGAAAAAATGTTCAAGAAGAACCCTTCATGGACTTGAAAGAGAGGACCCAAATGGGCTCAAGGAGAGACCCAAAGGCAAGGAACAGGGAGGAGGAGAGAACCTGTGCCCATTGGGAAGGATTTACTAGGATTGTACTCTGAGACCAGAGTCATAAAATTCATCTTTTCATTTTTTCAGAAGGGGTAATGGAATCAACATTGACTCTAAGGGACAGAAAGTCAAGAGACATACTGACTTTTGTAGCTGCAGGGACCCTCCTTACCTGTTCCTCATCCTGAGCCAGCAGCCTTGACTGAAGCCCTGGGAGCTGCATCTAGTGACTCCAGCAGAAGGCTCTAGTCCCACTAGTGTGGCCAAATTCTGTCCTTGGGCCTAGGCCAGGGGCCTGAATCTGGGAACCCCACTGACTGGATTTGGTGGCCTGCCTACATCAGGAAGAAGAGAAAAATAACACAAGAAGGAAAAAAAAAAAGTGGTCTTCCTGGGAAGACAGTGAATCTGCTCCCCAACCTTATAGAAGGGGTCATTTTAAGGTGGAGGCTGTTGGGGGTAGGCAGAGAAGCAGAGCACAGGCTTGGGTTGCAGTCCTTTGCCTACTGTTGCTTCCTCCTAGTCTCAGGGCCAGGGCTCTGGGGACAGTGATGGCTCCCATTCTCAGCATGAGGGCATTGCCTTTGGGAAGCCCTAGCGAAGACAATAAGGAATAGGTGAGTAGAACAATGGTTAGGGTTGGGAAAAGCAATTTTTTTTTTAATTCTTGCTTTTTTGTTTGTTTGTTTATTTGTTCTTTATTCACACAATTCATATAATCTTACATATACATAGGGTAATACTGTCTGTCACAGTCTACTATTTTTCCTTCCATCCCCACCTGTCCCATTTTCCTCTACACTATCCATACAGTTCCATTTTTTCCTATCCCCCCATACCCCTCTCCTTATGTATCAGCATCCACTGATCAGCCTTTGGTTTTTGGGGGCTTGGCTTATTTCACTTAGCATGATATTCTCCAACTCCACCCATTTACCAGCAAATGCTATAGTTTTATTCTTTTTTATGGCTGGATAATATTCCATTGTGTATATATATGCCACAGTTTCCTCATCCATTCTTCAATTTCAGGGCATCTAGGTTGGTTCCACAACCTAGCTATTGTGAATAGAGCAGCTATGAACATAGATGTGGCTGCATCCCTATACTTCGCTGATTTTAAGACCTTTGGGTATAAACCGAGGAGTGGGATATCTGGGTCAAATGGTGATTCCATTCCAAGTTTTTTGAGGAATCTCCATACTGCTTTCCAGAGTGGCTGCACCAATTTGCAACTCTACCAGCAATAAACAAGTGTGTCTTTTTCCCCACGTCCATGCCAACACTTATTGCATGTATTCCTGATAGTAGCCATTCTAATTGGAGTTAGATGAAATCTTAGGGTGGTTTTAATTTGCATTTCTCTAATTACTAGAGATGATGAGCACTTTTTCATATATTTGTTGATCACTTGTACATCATCTTCTGTGAAGTGTCTGCCCAGTTCCTTAGCCCATTTATTGATTGGGTTCTTTGCATTTTTGGTGTACAGTTTTGTAAGTTCTTTATAAATTTTGGAGATCAGTGCTCTGTCTGAAGTGTGTGTGGAAAAGATTTTTTTCCCACTCTGTAGGCTCTCTTTTCACATTTTTGATTGTTTCTTTTGCTGAGAAAAAGTTTTTTGGTTTGAATCCGTCCCATTTATTGATTCTTTCTTTTATTTCTTGTGCTCTGGTGGTCATGTTGAGAAAGTGTGGTCCTAAGGCAATATGAAGAAAATTTGGGCCTACTATTTCTTCTATTTGGCTAAGAGTCTCAGGTGTAATTCCTAGATCCTTGATCCATTTTAAGTCGAGTTTTATTCAGGGGTGAGAAATAGGGGTTTAATTTCATTTTATTGCATAAGGATTTCCAGTTTTGCCAGCACCATTTGTTGAAGAGGCTATCTTTTCTCCACTGTATGTTTTTGGCACCTTTGTCTAGTATGAGATACTTATGTGGGTTTGTCTCTGTGTCTTCTATTCTGTACCATTGGTCTATCTGTCTATCTTGATGCCAATACCATGCTGTTTTTATCACTATTGCTCTATAGTAGAGTTTAAGGTCTGGTATTGTGATACCTCCTGCATCATACTTTCTGCCCAGGATTGCTTTGGCGATTCTGGGTCTTTTGTTCTTCCCTATGAATTTCATGATTGCTTTTTCTATTTCTGTGAGGAATGTCATAGAAATTTTTATTGGAATTGTGTTAAATTTGTACAACATCTTTGGAAGTATGGCCATTTTGATTATATTGATTCTTCCTATCCAAGAACATGGAAGATCTTTCCATCTTCTAAGGTCTTCCTCAATTTCTTTCTTTAATGTTCTGTAGTTTTTGTTGTAGAGGTTTTTCACCTCTCTTGTTAGATTGATTCCCAAATATTTTATTTTATTTGAGGCTATTTTGAATGGAGTTGTTTTCCTCAATTCACTTTCAGATGATTCATCGCTTGTGTAGATAAATGCATTTGATTTATGTGTGTTTATTTTATATCCTGCTATTTTGCTAATTAGGTCTAAAAGTTTCCTGGTGGAGTTTTTTGGATCCTCTAAATATAGGATCATGTCATCAGCAAATAGTGACAGTTTGAGTTCTTCTTTTCCTGTTTGTATACCTTTAATTTCTGTGGTCTGTCTAATTGCTCTGGCTAGAATTTCCAGGACAATGTTGAATAGAAGTGGTGACAGTGGGCATCCCTGTCTTGTTCCAGTTTTTAAAGGGAATGCTTTTAGTTTTTCTCCATTAAGAATTATGTTCATAGTGGGCTTACCATAAATAATCTTTACAATGTTCAGATATGTTCCTACCATCCCTATTTTTTCTAGTGTTTTGAGCATGAAAGGGTGTTGTATTTTGTCAAATGCTTTCTCAGCATCTATCTAAATAATCATAGGATTCTTAACCTTAAGTCTGTTGAAGTGATGAATTACATTTATTGGTTTCCAGATGTTGAACCAACCTTGCATTCCTGGAATAAACACCACTTGATCAGGGTGCACTATCTTCTTAATATGTTTTTGTAAGCAATGTGCCAGAATTTTGTTGAGGATTTTAGCATCTATATTCATCATAGATACTGGCCTAAAGTTTTCTTTTCTAGATGTGTCTTTGTCTGGTTTTGGTATCAGAGGGATACTAGCTTCATAGAATGAATTTGGAAGGGTTCCCTCCTTTTCTATTTCATGAAATACTTTGAGGAGCAATAGTATAAGTTCTTCTTTGAAGGTCTTGTAGAACTCAGTTGAGAATCCATCTGGTCCCGGACTTTTTTTGGTTGGTAGGGCTTTTAATGGCTTCTGTTTCATTGCTTGAAATTGATCTGTTTAAATTGTGTATGTCCTCCTGGTTCAGTTTGGGAGGATCATATGCCTCTAGGAATTTGTCGATGTCTTCAAGATTTTCTATTTTATTGGAGTATAGGTTTTCAAAGTAGCATCTAATTATGTTTTGTATTTCAATGGTGTTGTAATATTTCCTTTTTCATCACAAATTTTAGTAACGAGTTTTCTCTCTCCTTCTCTTTGTTAGTGTGGCTAAGGGTTTATCTATTTTGTTTACTTTTTCAAAGAACCAACTTTTTGTTCTGTCAATTCTTTGAATTGTTTCTTTTGTTTCAGTTTCATTGATTTCAGCTCTGATTTTGATTATTTCCTGTCTTCTACTACTTTTGGTGATGAACTGTTCTTTTTCTAGGACTTTGAGATGTAAGGTTAGGTCGTTGAGTTGTTGACTTTTTATTCTTTTCTTGAATGCATTCAATGCAATGAATTTTCCTCTTAGTACTGCTTTCATAGTGTCCCAGACATTTTGATATGTTGTATCATCATTCTCATTTACCTCTAAGAATTTTTTAATCTCCTCCCTGATGTTTTCTGTTATCTATGCTTCATTCAATAGCATATTATTTAGTCTCCAGGTGTTGGAGTAGTTTCTGTTTTTTCTTTTGTCGTTGATTTCTAATTTCATTCCATTATGATCCAATAGAAAACAAGGTAGTATCTCTACTTTTTTGCATTTAGTAAGGGCTGCTTTGTGGCATAACATATGGTCTATTTTAGAGAAGGAGCCATGTGCTGCTGAGAAGAAAGTGTATTCACTCATTGATGGATGGAATATTCTATATATCTGTTAAGTCTAAGTTGTTCATTGAGTTCTATGGTTTCTTTACTTAGTTTTTGTTTGGTAGATTTGTCCAGAGGTGACAGTGGTGTGTTAAAGTCACCCAGAATTATTGTATTGTGGTTTACTTGATTCCTGTAATTGAGATGGATTTGTTTGATGTACATGGATGGTCCATTGTTTGAGGCATAAATATTGATGATTATTATGTCTTCTTGATTTATGATTCCCTTAAGCAGTATGAAATGTCCTTCTTTATCCCTTCTCACTAACTTTGACTTGAAGTCCACTTTATCTGATATAAGGATGGAAACCCCTGCTTTTTTACTAAGTCCATGTGCATGGTAGGTTTTTCCCATCCTTTCACCTTTAGTCTGTAGATGTTCTTTTCTATGAGATGAGTCTCTTGAAGGAAACATATTGTTGGGTCTTTCTTTTTAATCCAGTCTGCCAGTCTATGTCTTTTGATTGATAAGTTTAGGCCATTAACATTCAGGGTTATTACTGAGATATGATTTGTATTCCCAGTAATTTTGGCTTAGATTTGGTTTTTAACATGACTTGGTTTCTCTTTTAATTGACTTCTCTTTTAGGGTAGCGCCTCCCTTTGATTACTTACATTGTTGTTCATTCCTCCCTCATGGAATATCTTGCTGAGAATATTCTATAGCACAGGCTTTCTATGTGTAAATTTCTTTAACTTTTGTTTGTCATGGAAGGATTTTATTTCATCTTCAAATCTGAAGGTTAGCTTTGCTGGATATAGAATTCTTGGTTGGCAGCCATGTTCCTTCAGAGCTTGAAATATATTATTCTAGGCCCTTCTAGCTTTTAGGGTCTGGGCTGAGAAATCTGCTGATATCCATATTGGTTTCCCCCTATATATAATTTGTTTCTTTTCTCTCACAGCCTTTAAAATCCTATCTTTATTTTGTACATTAGGCATTTTCATTATAATGTGTCTTGGTGGAGATCTGCTGTAATTTTGTTCATTTGGTGTTCTGTAAGGCTTCTGTAGTTGAGTTTCCATTTCATTCTTCAGGTTTGGAAATTTTCTGATATTATTTCATTGAATAGGTTGTTCATTCCTTCAGTTTGTATCTCTTTGCCTTCCTCAATCCCAATAATTCTTAAATTTGGTCTTTTCATGATATCTCATAGTTCTTGGAGGTTCCGTTCATGATTTCTTACCATTTTCTCTGTTTGGGCAACTTTATTTTCAAGACTCAATATTTTGTCTTCATTGTCTGAGGTTCTGTATTCTTAGTGATTTAGTCTGTTGGTGATGCTTTCCATTGAGTATTTATTTTGGTTATTGTTTCCTTCATTTCAAGGATTTCTGTTTGGTTCTTTTTCAGAATCTCTATCTCTTTGTTGAGGTGATCTTTTGTTTCCTGTAGTTGCTCTTTCAGCTGCTTTTTGGAATGGTCAATCATTGCCTGCACTTGCTCTCTTAACTCATCATTTGCTTCCCTGAACATTTTAATCATGTATATTCTGACCTCCTTTTCTGGCATTTCTTCTACCATGCTGTCATTGGATTCTATTAGTGTAGAATCTTGGTTTGTTTGGAGCACTTTCCTCCCTTGTTTTTTTCATGTTGTTCATGTATCTTCCCCTCTAGCAATGCAGATCTAGGGTATTGTAGTTTCTGCCTTATAGGCTTATAGTGACCCTATAGTTTTCTGAAACCTCTTCTTAAAGGGGAGGATCAATGTTAGCAACAACCAGTACAGACAATATGCAGCTATAAATCAAATATCCCCTTTGAAGACTATTGTTAACAGTAGTCTTTTTATAATATTGTTACAATATTGTCATAATAAACAGAGAGGATGAGTTCAATTTTTATCTATAGTATAACAAACCGATTTGCAATGAGGACTACAGTTTCTAATGGAGGACAAAGAGGATGGGGAGGGGGTGTAGGCTGTAACTGTTTACAGTCTAAGAAAAGAGTATGAAGAAGTTCTAGATCATAGGAAGAATGAAAGTGTCGTCAAAAGAAGTTGGTTGTTAGCATGAAAAAAGTGAGAAAAAGCCCTTGAGGAAAGAGGTAAACAAAAGGAAAGTAGAAAGCAAGAAATGTAAAGAAATTAAAGTTTAAAAGCTATCACAAAGGAGAAAAAAAAATTTCCACTATAACCTTCTTATACTATTCAAACCTCCCAGTCTTCAGTAGCCTGAGGCCTGAGCAGTAGCTGATAATGAGCTTCCAGTCTCCAGGGGGCATCTCAGGATGGGATTTGCCCCACCTAATGACAGTTTCCCCTTTGTGGGTAACCCAAGATGGTTGGACTGGCTTCCAAACGTGTTGGCAAATGGGGAGATGCAGTGCAGGGCATGGGTACCGAGATTATGTGGGATGCGGTCGGTCAGGCTGGGCCCCTGGAGGTGGTGTACTATCAGTCAAGCTGGGGGCAGGGTGCTGTCAGTCAGGCTGGCAGACCTGCAGTTCCTGACTCTTTTTTCCCCAAAATGGCGGCAGCCACTTGTAACCAAACCTGTGGGTAGTGTGATGGTGAACTTCCAGGCAACAGCAGGCAGCTGGTGATCCACTGATGGTCTGCAGGCTCCGCAGGCTACTGGCAGATGATCAGCAGATGAACCTCGATTGGGGGCAATGAGTAGGTGAAAGGCAGGCGATGGGCAGGCCAGCAGGCAAACAGGCAAGTGATGGATGATAGGCTGCAGTCAGTGAGCAATCTGCACTCAAATGTAGTCACTGCACTAGTAGACTGGGGGTGATCGAGGTAGACAGATGGGGAGATGGGGTAAACAGCAGGGGATCAATGAGGAGTAAAGATTGCTTCACGGAGAAACAGATTTTCCTCTGTTTGAATCCTGAGTTACAGAGCAACAAAGAACACAGCCTCCCTCTAGTCTGCCATCTTGGATCCAAATCCAGAAAAGCAATTTGAGGATTTCTGAAAATTCCATTTTAAGGGAGCCTGTTAAGGGAGGAGCCTGGACAAAATTTGGTCAAGGACAGAGTTCTTGTCAGATGTGAACTGAAAAAACAAGTCTATGGGCAAGGCCCCAGATGCACCTGGGCCCCTCTGCATCCAGGCTTCCCTCTGACCTGTCAGGGTGAAAAGCAGAAGTACTCTGAGGAGTGCAGGCACCTGGCAACTGAGCCCTCCTGCAGAACCCTGAGCTTTGCTCCTGCAGAACCCTGAGCTTTGCTGTGCAGAGCTTTTCTGTGAGAGTTCTTTAGATTAACAATGCCAATAACACCTCTCTGTCTCTCAGTTGTAGAAGTTGGAGGAAAGCTTTGTGGGCTGGAGGAGCCACTGAGTTTGTTTCCAGATTCCAGAAGATAGGTCACCCTGGGAGGGAAGGAACCAGGCCACAGATCTGTCCTCCTTGACTACCAGCCTCTGCTGAGGGGCCTCCTCACAACAGCCCCCACCAGGGGACCCAATGTGAAGGGTCTCATATAGAGCCTTGGGTGAGTTCCTGGCAAAATCCATGTGAGGAAAGAGTCCCTGCTAAGGGTTCCCAAGGGCAACAGGTCAAGTTGGCAGAGATGGGCAGAGTCCTTGGGAGTGTGCATGCCAGCCTTGCTGGAAGCCTCCAGCTGGGGTACCAGTTGTCAGAAGCCTACTTGGTGATATATGTTAGGATAGAAAGAAATGTGATGGCTGAGAACCCAGACAGGGAAGCATTTATTATCTATCAAATTTCCCCACCTTCAGATAGGGACTGCCAGTGGGAGATGCTGTGGGGAGCCCAAATTAGGGGAAGCCCTCACTGAGACAGAGTGGGTTTTCCTCTTTCTGGGGCCCAGAGACCACTGCAGGGAGTTGTGTGGCCAGCATGGCACTCCCTCAGGCTGGGGAATGGAAGGTGGGGTGGCAACCATGTGAGCATCTTGAGTCCTACAAGGTGTGGGTAGTCTCTTCAGAGGCTCTGTGCTTGGCCCTACTCAAGATGGGGACAACTAAGGTTCAGCCTCATGCAAACATATGAGCCCAAGTGTTTTATTTTGTTTTGTTTTGTTTTGTTTTTGTTCTTGTTTTGTTTTATTCGTGTGTGTGTGTGTGTGTGTGTGTGTGTGTGTGTTTTCTGCATGTGTGTGTGTCTGTGTGTGACATTAGACCTACTGTGCTTCCTGGCTGTAGGTTTGACTCTTACAGCTTCCCCCCACATTTGGCCATTTTGAAGGAAGGTCTCTGCTTAACACGAAGGGGGATGGGGATGGGCACAGTGGCCCCCACCTATAATCCCAGTTGCTCAGCAGTCTGAGGCAAGAGGATCAAGTTTGAAGCCACCCTGGGCATCTTAGAGAGACCCTGTCTCAAAATAAAAACCAAAGAGGGCTGGAGTGTGGCTCAGTAGTAGAGCACCCCTGGGTCTGAACTCCAGTGCCCCTTCCCACCCTGACAAAGGAGATGACCTGAAGGGGAGAGGGACTCAGAGCAGGGTCCAAAGCATGGTGGACCTGGGCTGAGGGGAACTCCTGAGCTAGGTTCTAAGGCTGTCCCTGTGATATGAACACACCATTAGTTTGGTCCATTGAGGAGTCTAGGGTTTGGGAACACTGCCCTCTGAATCATGGCCAGAAACTCTAAGGGAGGAAGAAGAGTGAAGTGGAGGAGGTGAAAGCACCCTGAGCCCTGGGTGCACCCAGGCACCACCCAGCTGGTGCTGCTGTCCTGTAGCCAAAGCACTGTCCCTTTTCATCCCCAGGGAGCCCAGACATCTCAGTCCTTGTCAAAAACCACAGCCCCCTGGGGAAGTCTGTTGGGGGAGGCAAATTGGTAATATGGACATGCCCCAGCTTAGTAGCAATGTGGAGGAGGAGCAGGCTGTACCTGGTCACAAGTGCCACTTGCTGAGGAGCCATAGGTACTCAGACAGATCCTGCGCCTGAGGTGGGACTTTCTTCCTATTCTTCAAAGAGGACCATACAGGAGGTGATGGGACTCCTGTCAGGGTCAGAAGACAAGGTACAGCATGGCTGGGTGGAATTCCCAGCAGTGCCAGGCACCAAGCCATCTGCACCTGCCTGGTTAGGGCTGGAGAAGTGGAGGAAGGAAACGGGAGACCCAGGGATCCCAGGACTGAACATAGAAGAAACTAAGTTTACATATTAGGCCCAGGGTTCCTATTGAGAAAGCAGGGGCAGATAGGGCCCTGGATCCAGCTGGGGCTTGATGGGAAACTGAGGAACTCATCCTCCATAGTCACATTGTGACCTCAAATCCCTGAGACCCAGGCCAGCACCCTCAACCAAATCATTCATAGAACTCAACGGACAAGAGTCAGAAACAGAATTTGATCAAGACTCCACTCAAAACGGGTGGATGGAGCGGATGTCATTGGACCCAAGGAAAGTTTAGACTGGGGGATGTCATAAGGGCACAAACACCCTAAGCAGCTGTGCCTGCCCCTCCCCCAGCCAATTATGACATAACAAACTTCCTAGATACAAAGGAGGGTGGGTAGAGCCCCAGCCAACTACCTTCAGACTGCTTCCAGTCTACCAGGGAAAAGACAGAGGCACAGGACACTGTGCACCTTTTTGATGAGCAGTGAAGAATACATGAGACCTACAGATCAGTAACAAATATCACATCAGAATATGAGACATCGCAGAACAGTGAATACTACATTTATGTGAGTACTATAGTCATTAATTTTCCAGTGAACAAGGGACACCCACCCACCATGCTCAAGAACCTCAGTGTCTGTGGGGGAGCACCTGATCCCACTAATGCTCAGGTTCTTCAAGGTTCCCTTTGAGAGGGACATGTATTCTGGTACCTTCTGCACTGCCACCTGATGGTGAATGCCCCATCCAATAAGTGATCAGCTTCCATGGTACCAAAAGGCTCAGGCATATTGAGGTACTGGGGGAGAGCATGACAGTGTCCACACCTCAGGGCACTCTGTGACACATGGGTAAGCATCCAGTGTCCACCAGTTCTCAGTCTCCTCTGGTCATATAGATGGCATCTGTGGACTACGACTGCAGAATGCACACTGGGATTTGTGGGTGACTGCACATTACCCACCAGTGCTTAGTAACCTCTCAGTGTTGAGGGTAAGCAACCTGCAAACCCTGAGGGCTCAATGTAATTAAATACCTATGAATAAGCACCACGCCCCCACCACTGCTAAGTATGATATGGATCCTTAGGGTGACATGCCTTACACACCAGTGAGGTTTGGGTCTGTGGGTGAACAACCCCCCGGCAAAAGAAAATCAGTTTCCTCTACACTATTCAGGTGCCCGCCCCACTCCACCCCACTTCCTGAGGGCACCTGGCCCATTCTTCTTCCTGCTGCCCTGAGGCCTGGCCTGTGGGTGAGCGCCCCTCGCCCAGCAGTGCTCAGTGTCCTCAGGGTGCTGTGGGTGGCTTCTGTGGCCCTCCCGTGCTCTTGGGTCTCCTCTGGGTCCTGTGGGTGAGCGCCCCGCGCCCGCCAGTCCCCAGTGTCCTGCGCTTCCTGCGGGCCAGCGCCCC
>JAJEJO010054148.1:0-55493 GCA_020662805.1 Glaucomys volans
CTATCCCACTCCTTGGCCTATACCCAAAGGACTTAAAATCAGATTGCTACAGTGATGCAGCCACATCAATGTTCATAGCTGCTAAATTCACAATAGCTAGATTATGGAATCAACCTAGATGCCCTTCAGTAGATGAATGGATAAAGAAACTGTGGTATATATACACAATGGAATATTACTCAGCCATAAAGAAGAATAAAATTATGGCATTTGTAGGTAAATGGATGATGTTGGAGACTGTTATGCTAAGTGAGATCAGCCAATCCCAAAAATCCAAAAGCCACGAATGGTCTCTCTGATAAATGAATGATGATGCATAATTCCGGGGTGGGGGGAAGGTTGGCAAGAATGGAGGAAGGATAGATAGCATAGAGGGAAGGGAGGGGTGGGGGCGGGTGGGGGGTAAAAATAATAACAGAATGTGTGACAGATACCATTGCCCTGTGTACATGCATGAATGCACAGATTGTGTGACTCTACTTTGTGTACAGCCAGTGAAACAATAGCTGTACTCCATTTGTGTTCAATGAATCAATAAGTAAATTAAAAAAAATAAATAAAAAATAAAAATAAATAAATAAATATATAAAATAAAGTAAAAAAGTAAAATAAAATTAATGCTCGTAAGAAAGTAACATACTAATTTAATGTCATATAAATTAAAAAGAGATTCACACTGTCATCTAAAATATCATTTAAAAGACTGAATGAAAAGATCTTACCCTGTGTATGTTCTCAGCCATAAAGCAGAATGACTTTATGACATTTGCCCTCAGATGGATGGATCTGGAGACCATCACGCTAAGTGAAGTAAGCCCGTCCCAAGAAACCAAAGGTTGAATGTTTTCTCTGATAGATGGAAGCTAAGTGAGGCAGATAAGGGAAAGAATAGAAATGCAGTAGATTAGACAGTGGGGATTGGAGGGAGGGAAGGGAGATAAGGAAAGACAGTGGAATCAATCTGAGATCATTTTTCTATGAACATACATGGAAACAACACAGTTAATCCCACCACCATGTATATCCACAGGAATGGGACTCTAACTAGAATAAGATGTATTCCATGCTTGAATAATTGCATCAAAATGGATTCTGCTGTCATATATAACAAAGTATCAAAAAAAAGGAAGACCAATAGCCAAGAGTGTACAAATGAATCAAAATGATGAGTAATGGAAGCTCTTGACCTTCCAGTTCTAAAAAGCTATGAATCCAGATTTTCCAAACTGTGTGACATTGGCATGTCTGTAGACATATAAAGCAGAATGGACTAGAATGCTTAAAAATAAACAAATAAGCTTGGAACATACGTGAAATTGTAGTAAGTGGCAAACTTTTATTTGGACTTTAAAATATTGTGGTACTCAGCTGAATCATCAGGAAGAAAAGTAAACTGGATTCTTTATCTTACATCATATATAAAGCAAACATGTCGGACAAATGCCTAACTTTTCCTTTTCCTTCATTATCCATAGGCCCTATGTATGTACAAATCTATCTCACAACTATCTTCTAGCTTTTGTATCAGAGAGATCTAGATTCAAATTCCAAATCTTTTATTTTGCTTGTCTATGTAACATAGGGCACTTAAGTCCTCAAACTAGTTTCCCCACCTGTAAAGAGAAATGGCAATGCTTACACCACATAGTGTTTGGGGAAGATTAAATAATATATCTAAATCCTAACAGATTTTGACAGAAGTTTGCGATCACAAAAATCATTCACCCTTATCAGAGAAAACATAAAACATTTGGCCTTTGGTTTTTTGGGATTGCTTATTTCACTTAGCATGATATTCTCATGAATGGTGTGAATCTACAGTGTAGACAACCATAGAAATGAAAAGTTGTACCCCATTTGTGTACAATGAATCAAAATGCATTCTGTAAAAATAAAATAAAATAAAATAAACGATATCATTCACCCTGCCCATTCCTTAGGACAACTGAATCCATTTACAAATCATCCATAGAATCTGCCCCTTTGTAAGCATTTTATTATGACCCTGCTTGTCAGAACTTCTCTGTCTAATGCTAGATATTTTCCAGTCTCTTTCCCCTTGGTGTCACCCTGACCACCACCCCAAGAAAACCTAGTGTAGACACATACTGATTTTCCCTGAATTTCTGGATAAATCTTCACTTATTTCTCCTTAACTCTTTTCTGTGTTCTAAGTGCTTCAGTAACATAGATAACAGAATGGCTAGTGAGATTTCCAACCAGAAATAAGAGTAAAAAGAATTCAAGAATTTCAAAAAAGAATAAAAGAAGTCAGATTATTTTCTCTTTGACCTGAAATCATGCTGATTCAAGAAAATGGGATGTACACTGAGACTTCTGATATGAAATTCCAATGAGCAAAGGTCAGCGTTGTACCTACTTTATGGCTTATGTAGTTGCCAAAAGCATTATTCACCTCACTTTTGGTTCCAAAATGCATTCAGACATATAATAAGGGGAGTTTCAACAAGTTTGAACTCTGCAGGTTAGGCAATGTTGGAGCATGTCATTTCTCAACAGCTAAGTTAATATTTTCTTGTCCAGAAAAAAACTTTCCACCAATCCAAAATACCAACATAGACTCAGCTTTCTCATTATCATAATCAGAGTAAACTGGCACAAGTTTAAACGAGGTACAAAGCCCATGCATTTACCAACCAAATTTTCACCTTTGTATAGAAAATTTAAATTGCTGAGAATAGGAAAATTATTCACACACCATACTATTTCTTAAGAGTGTTAAAAGCTCATAAAACTCAGGGAGAATTTCAGTTGAAATTGTCATTACTGGTTATGAAGCCCTGATCAGTTATCATTTCAAAGATCAAGCTGTGGGTTGGGCCTGGTAACTGTTTTTTAGGAATGCTTTATAAAACTATATGAGGGTTTCTGAAATAATTTAAGGCTCTTTGATACAGAAAAAAGGGATTATCGGTAGTTGGAAACTATGTTTCTTACCCTGATTACACATAGCAAGCTGAAAATGTTTATAGAAACAAGATCAACACAGTGGTTTTCTTCAAAATACCTGCTTCAAAAGCATTATCCCTTGGGATTTTGTGGGCCAAAGAGCTGGGTTTATACTCCACTTTGTAGAGTGAACAAGGCTCTTCATTTCCACCTCCTTGTGAAAGCTTCATGGGTATTGCGTGGTGGTCTTTTGCTTTCCCTGTGAACTCTTGGAGCACATGGATAGAGCTTCCCTAGGACTGCCCCCTGTGTGTCCAGAGTAGGGCAGAAACTCTCAACTAATCCACAGAGGGTGTGGAGCAACAAGTAAACCTCTATTCTGCAACCCACTCTGAGTGAGTGCCTAGCAAAATGTATCTTACCCTGCCTGATATTTCTACTTACTCCAGTCACTCAAATGTTTTCATAATCGATTTCTTAATGTTAGGTTAAATTTCATAAATTCGGTTGTTTTAAAAATGATAAATATGGGAAATTATGGGTGTGCTATTAGCTCAACTGGACTATTCTGTAATGTATGCATATGTCAAAACATCATGACTGTAAATATATATAATTTTATTCATCAATTATATTTCAATAAAGTTGGAGATAATTGTTGGTTTTAGGCCAAAGATTGTTAAATAAAAAATACATATATTTTTGTCTTAAATCATAACAGCAATAATTTTGCATTGGTTTCTTTCAATTAACATTCCAGTATGCATAATGCTCATATTACTATAAATCTTTTTACACTTTTAAAGACTGCATATCTTATTTTGGAGCTGTACTGATTTACCCAGACATTATCAATAAAGTTTGTATGTCTCATTTTTCATTACAATCTTTTCTACAGTGTGCATCTCTGGAAATATCACATTGCTTCTATTAGATTATGTATTAGAACATATTTTGAGAAACACATGGGTAAAATATGTAAGTATTTAGAAGACATTTAATATATATGTGAGCTAAATTCCTGAAAGCATTACTAATTAAACCTTATATCCTGCCAAACCCAGATCACCTCACTCCACCCACAACTGGCAATAAGTCAGAAAGAGGTGGCAGAAGGCGAGTAGTTCACACTCTCCTTTCCCTGTTTTGTTATGGTTAGCAGAGCCCAAGGACCAGCTGAGCCCTAGCACCTCAACCCCTAATGTAGAGAAGGTGAATAAAGTGATCAGGATAGACCTGATTGATACTCCATCTCTCCATCCCTGTCCCCATTCCCCTGATGTCAGCAGAGGCTAGCAGCATGGACCTTATACCTTCCTTAAAGCAAATGAGTTGGTACAAGTCAATGCCACAATTTTGCTGGGAAAGTATCAGCAGAATACGATGGAGATGAACATCAACCCCAATAACCTGTAGTGAATTAGGGTTCCACCTTAATGGGATAGTATTTTCAAGGCACCCAAAGAATCTGAGCATCTGAGCACACACACTCACTTGACCTCATGCAACACCTCAAAAACCAAAGGCTGAGGCATTCAGATGGGGGGATAGGGAAGAACAGAGTTACTTTATATTAGGTAGAAGGAAGTGAAGGAAGGGGAAGAGCTATGGGGGAAGGAATGATAGTAGAATGAAACAGAAATTATTACCTCATGTACATATATGACTGCAGGACCGAGGTGATTCTGCAGTATGTATAATCAGAAAAATGAGAGATTACACTCTATGTATGACCTATCAAAATGTAAAAATGCATTCTACTGACATGTACAACTAATTAGAACAAAGTTTAAAAACTAGAAAATGAAAAATAGGGAGTTGGTAAAAGAGAAGTATTAAATAGAACTTTGTGTTTCAAAATTAAAAGAAAAAGAAGTAGCCAAATTTTAGAATATAATTGAAAGCTACTTGTTACATGCAGAAACAGAAAAATTATAATGTAAATGAGAAAAGAGACTAACACAAAGATGAACCATATAATACACTGGATATATTTGAAAAAGATCTGAAAACAACCAAATCAAAAAAATATTTTAACAGACAATGATGAATTCTCTTGAAACAAATAAAAATTAGAAAATCTTAACAAAGGAATAGGTCATAACAAAAGAACCAAATGCAATTTTGGTACTGAATAATAATACTATGGTGGGGGGAGTTCTTCCTGAATGAGTTAAAATAGTAGATGAGAGAGGATGGAGCATAGAATTAGTGAAATTGAGGACAGATCAATTAAATTCCTAATTTAAACAACACAGATAAAATAGACTAAAAAATAAAATTCCAGGGACCCATTGGAAATTTTTTTTTTTTAAATGTAACTTTCACATCAGAGACTTACAAGGAGAGAAAAAAAGAGAGTAGGACTGAAAGAGTATTTGAAGAAATAATGGCTGAAATCTTCCTAAATTTGGTCAAGGAGTTAAATCTACACATTGAAGGTGAAGAAACCTCCATCAGGACAAGCCCAAGTAAATCATGTTAACATACATCATAATTAAAAGTGCCAAAAAATAAAGAAAAAAGTCTCCAAAGTGTCCAGTGAATAACATTGCATTACTGAGAAGAGGACACCAACTTGACAGACAGTGAATCTCATCTCATTTGAAGCCCTGCCAGCCAGCAGGGAATGCCTCAAAGTTTTTCAAGCATGGAAAGAAATGAATTGTCAACCATGAATTCTAATTCCTACAAAGTGCTCTGAAATGGGGCTGGGGATATAGCTCAGTTGGTAAAGTGCTTGCCTTGCAAGCACAAGGCCCTGGGTTCAATCCCCAGCACTGCAAAAAAAAAAAAAAAAAAAAAAAAAAAAAGTGCTCTAAAAAGAATGAGGAGGAGATAGAAACATAAGGAGAAAAGAAAAATCATTTTTGTTACGCACTCCCCATAAAGAATACATGGTATGAATCTACATCATGCACAACCAGAGAAATGAGAATTTGTACCCCATTTATGTACAATGAATCAAAATAAAGTCTGTAAAAATAAAATAAAATAAATAGCTTCACAAGCACAAGGCCCTGGGTTCAATCCCTAGCACTGCAAAAAAATAAAAAATATTTTTTAAAAAATCAATAAATAAAATTTAAAAATAATTAATTAATTAAAAAAAGAATAAATAAGGGAAGTTCTCCAAACATAAAATAAATCATTACAAAAAAAGGACTTGGAACTTCAGGAGAAGGGGCACTGGACTGGGTAAAATCCGTGACTTTCTTAAATCTTATTTGACTGTTGAAGTAAAAAACATACTGTCGCTTGATGTGATGCTCAGTGCACGGAAAGAAAGTTCTATGACAATGTTTATGAAAAGGGAGGATGTGGGGACCTGAATGGAAGCAAGTTTTCTTCAGTCAGGGTCATAAAAATATGGAACCACACTGATTCGAGAAGAATTAATTAAATTTGAATAGCCCTATATCTATGAATCTATTAATGAAATTGAATACCTGGTCAAACACTTTCCCAAGAATCAGAATCCAGTTCTACTTGGCCTTGCTGGCAATGTCTATCAAATTTTAAGAAGAAAGGACATAGTCACACACAAATGCTTTTGGGAAGTACAGGAGTGAGCACTTCACACCTCATTCTGTGCAGCCAGTATTAACAGGCTAACAAAATCAGATAATAAAGAATAATTTAAAAAGTATAGAACTATATTCCTAAATAGTTGGATGCATGAACCTTTAAAAATTAACCAATAGAATCCAGGTATACATAAAAAGTATAACATGGCATGATCAAAAATGGGTCAGTTCAGAAATGCTAGTGTGATTGTTTTAAACTTTTTTTATTGTGATGCATGTATTTCCCTGTTGAAAGTTGCTACAAGAAATGCATGCTGAACCACACAGGTACTCTTCACCCAGTTTCTCCATTTGGTACATCTTACATAGCTACTGTGAGTTGTCAAAAACAGGAGGGTGACATTAGTTCATTGTGCATGCAGCTTTTATCATGTCATCTTTAATAGAAATTCTGGTGTGAAACTTAGAAATCAGCAGAAGGGTGAAAGCAATGATTTCTCTAAGTCCATTATGAAACAGCATGCATAAAAGTGTTGAAATGAAGATTAGAAAGTGTCATATGGTCAGAGATTCAAGAAACTACAAGATTTTCATCTTACATCTTTTCATGTAGTCATACTTCAATTTACATTTTAAGAGGAGAGAGTGTAATTTATATTTGCTTATTCTACCTCTCTACTTACATAATAGCAAACAAGACTGCCTGCTAAATAGGAATGTGTTTATTCCAGGTTTATCAGTAAATTCCTGGTGCAGAAAATGTCTTTTATATATGTACATTACTTACCTGAATGGCAGAATATTCTTATTTATTCAGATAAGTAGAAATTAATTTTTAATGTAACATTGAGCTGAACAAAAACTTGGGTTTTGCTAGAGATAAACACTTATTTATGGGATTTTTATTAAGTTCTCATGGGGAGCCTGAAAGTCAAAAGCAAGATCATAAAAATGAGCTCATCACTCCTAAGTAGATAACTTGCTGGGATAAGATGATAAACGTCCCAAGTCTCCACTTTAAACTCAAACTGAACTGTGCCTGAACCTTGGGAGGCTTGATTCCCTCCCTGGAGGGCTTTCATGTGTCCATCCTCTTACTTCCTGGTGGGAGCCAAGGCATCAATGTGCCAGCAGTTCTCTATTCCAAAACTGTGTCTATTGAGCCAGATAGGATAGTGGACGTGCTGGGAGTCCTCAGAGGCAGCTGGTTTCTGTTACAGTTTTATGAGGTTTCACCTGACACACCATTGGATGAGTTTAAATAATTGCACATCCCCAAAATCTTTGAGTGTTTGTAGATTAAGTGCTAAATCTTGGTGATTCCAGTTTGCTGTTGTTTAGCAGTTTACTAAAGACAATTGATATTCCTAAGCATGACACAAGGGCTTTTGGTAACACAGATTCAACTTGTCCTCCTGGCCATCTCTTAGGCAGAGTCTCCACCTCCTTGCACTTCCCAAGTTACACAGTGAGCACTCACTACTCTGTCCCAGAATGTCCTGAATAATTCTCACAGGCAAGCGATTGAACTGCCTTTGGTCTATGCTGAAAATATTCTTCCCTGTGTTTCTGCCCAGTGGTGCTTCATGGACCAGTCTCTTCATATCACTCTATCAATTAAAAGTCAGGGGTAGGCAAGTCTGACTGGATCACTTACCAGTCTTGCTGCAGCCTGGAACAATGAGGATGCTTTGACTCGTATAGGTGAAATCTGGCAAGCAGATATGGCAGAGTCAGGTTAGGGAACTCTTGAGGTTCTACTGGGAGAGAAGCATAGTGAGACAGAGAGGTGAGCTAAGGAGATGCTTTAAGCCCAGAACTGAGAAGACTGTGCACAGGAAGTGAGGGGAGATGTCCTAGTGTCTCACCTAGATTCTTGGCTTGCAGAGTGGAGGAGGATGGGAAGGCACTGAACCTGGAGGTCCAAACTTCCTCTAGTTGATGTATAATATTTGTAAATATAGAAAGGAAAGGTCCTTTTGATGTTTCTGCCCACTGTCCAGGAGGAATTGTTTATAAAAGAATGCTGGGATCATGGCAGTGATCTGAAACTGAGAGAGAACACTGGAAGTCGTAAATTTCAAGAAGATAGTTGAAGCCACAACTGAAGAGGCTCCAGTCTTGCAGCATTCCCCCAAATGCAAAGGCTGGGTAGCATTCATAATGACTATATTTGAGTTTCTGGAGTTTAGTGTAAGCTACACACTGTCCTATGCATCTTTCCTATCTTTAGTCCACTGATAATGTTCAGTTAATTATTAATTAGGACTCATTATAGGTCATACACTGTTCCGTGCATGGATTTTAACTCATCTAATCTACACAAAGTCCTGAGGGGTTGACTTCCTTATTGATGCTTATTTTACCATAAAGAAAACTGAGCATAGGGAAAAAAACCCAACATTATGAAAAAGTATTAGATTCAGGATTCCAACCTGGGACTCTTTTGTCCTGAAATCCATATGTTCCACCTCATCATATACTGTCTATTTCCAAATTGCATCATGGGTCACAATATCCCATCATAAGATACCAACTAAAAGTAGGTTGCAGGAGAGTTGAAGCAGGGGAATGGTCTTTTGAGGAATCACAGGGTTCCTGAAGAGAAGCTCTGTTACTCATTTTTGCATCACTTTTACTGTGATACCTGACAAGAACAACTTGTACAAAGGATGGTGGTCCTTGTGGGCAACATTTAATATTAACCATCTGAGTCCTTAAATATTAGTATTTTGTCAGAAACAGGCTGCCTCTAACCTTATGTGCTTGCAGAAGAGATGTGGGAGAAGATTGGCATTGGATCATGCTCAAAGGATAGTATCATTGTAGAAGCCACTTCTGATACCTGTGGAGAGGTTATCCTAAGTTTCAGAGTAGGGTTTGTTTGTTTGTTGTATTTGCTTTTGTTTTGGTTGGCTACAATGTAAAGTCCACATTGCCCTATCACTTTGATAACCAGATTCCAAGTTAGTTGGCCACTTTCAATCCCGTGATCATTCCTAGAACCTTCTTTTCTTTTAAAAGAACTGCATATTTACTTAGCTCTCCTTTCACCCAGAGTGTTTTTTTCTTTTATTTCTTTTTATACCATCCTATCCATCAAAAAGTACATCAATCGTAAATGTATTTTATGATCCCTTTAGCTACACGTTTTCCTTCTTCTGATCCTCCATTATCCTTTGCTTTTCTCTCAAGTTGATTACTTTGTCTTAGATAAATTATCTATAAACTATTGAAAATAACTTGAAAAGAGCAGAAATAAATTTAGCTTCTTCTCTTACTTTTGTCATAGTGAATTATATGGATAGGGGCTCAAAGGTGCAAATTGGAAATATTTTGAGCATGGAGGAGAAAGAACACGAGGAGGCTTTGTGGCTCTTTTGGAGGGTGAGGCTGTGGAAGGTTCAGAATTGAATGTGGTTAACTGGGTGGAGGGAGATGGTGCAGTTCGTTTCCTGGAGTACCTGTCAGTCAAACCCCACCTTTCACAAGTGTCTAATGATTCAGGAATGTGGAACACGATCATGGGGGCAATTAGATACTTCTTCCTACTTCCAAAGCATTTGCTTATCAGTGTTTAATCATTTGTCTCAGCTTTCCTTGACCTCATCAAGACAGGGCACATTTAACACGATGCACTTAGGCAAAGGACAAAAGAATTGGCAGCTTTGCCTGCACGCCTGATGCATTTTGTGTGAGTATCACTTTTCCTTTCTTATCATATGTTTTTTTTTTCCCAGATGAATTATGAGATCACTGATTGTATAACTCATGAGATGTAGCTGCACTTTCTTTATCCTCTTGAAACACATTTTAATCTACTTATTTAAGTAATGCCCTTTGAAAATGGCTAAGCATTGTGCAAAGCTAAGCTAGGTCTCTCTTCCCAGTTTGTGTGTAAATTCTAGCACATTGACAGTTAAGATCAGCTATATGTTTGGATAAGCAACATGAGAAAGGGGTAAAAAATATAATATAAAACATATGTAGGTAAATGTAAATATGTAAGCAAATTCCTTAGCATGTGAAAGTTAAAAAATAAGTATATAAAGTTTAAATATATAAACATGCTCTTTGAGGGAATTTTGGAGGTTTAAGTACTGGACATAACTTACAGCCCATATGCTTTAACTATTTAACTTGCATATGAAGGAAAATAATCTCAGGAAGAAGAATAGAATTGCCTATGCTTATATAGGCAGTTGGAAATAAATTTCGATTTTGAACCTCAGTGTTCAGATCCTTTGTCTTTTTAATGTGAACTGTATAGGTGTTTTCTCAATTCTTAATTCTCTATTTTATTCACAGTTCAATTTTCCCACTAAGACTATGAGTGCTAACATTATAAAAATGCTCTCCTCCTTTTGTAAGAGAGGCTGCGTGTTTTGGCAGACATTCTGCTTTACAATTATCATTCACACCAAGGTCACAGGCAGTTATTCTTAACTTTCTGGAGCTCACAGAACTCTCTATCGAATGAAATATTTGTACCCTCTTCTTAGAGAAATAAGCCTGAACATACATACTCAGGTTTTCCTAATTTCTGGGTGGGGAGTCTAGAAATGCATGAGTCTCAAGCTGAGAAATTTCAGACGTCATCACTTTGTCAACATTCTTCCAAAATAGTACTATCTGCATGGAGCCTAAGAACTAGGATGTAATAAAACCAAGGATCTGAACAAATGAATGATAATAATTATTTAAATGCTGAATTGTGTCTAAAAACTGCCCAACTGGTGTGAATAGAGAAAGGGTGACTCAGGCATTTAGAAAGGTCCATCAAACCTTTCCCAGTAGTTTAGTTCTAGGCTTATGGGGTGCTTCCTAGGTACCTGGTTCTGGTGCTAATGAATAGTGTGATACTGTACTTTCCAAATGGGAGCCCCACCTGGCCTGACAAGGAGTATCTCCTTGATTAGGACAGAGTGTTTTCAGATGGTGAGGTCTCTGCCCTGCCAGTGAACATCTATGCACATATGGTTTGAGAACTTTATTTGACATTTGCTTCTTATGACATACAAATGCAAATGGGTGGGTACCTTTGATGTTTCTTTGCTTTGATGTAAAGTTTATGGTATAGAGACAATCATCATTACTGATGATTTATTCATTTATTTGTCTGGTCCTGAAGTGTGGACCTGCTTGAACATGTGATATTTCAGTATTTCCAAGTCCTGATTCATGCTGTTTCCCCAGGATTAGGGTAAACTACCTCACTTCACTGAAGGACCATGGAAATATTCAACAGCCTCTGGGCTCCCCATGGATACTGGGGCACACCATGTCCTGGGTCTCAGTTTCCCTCTTTCAATGTTCTTGGATATCTCTATTTAGAATTCTTACAGCATGTACATGGTAGGGGTATAATGAAGACTAGGTGAAATAATGAACCTAAAATTACTTACACAGGACTCAGACCATAGGACACACTCAATAAAGTGTGATCTTACTATCATTAAATTATCAATGCCAGTCTACAACAACCACTATTACTTCTACCATCTTCCTATTGCTAAGGAGGAGCCCTTCTGCTTCTTTTTATCTGGGCTATCCTATCTTCTTCATGGCCTACACTACAATATACCTTTTTCATAAACACTATGTGAATTCTTTCAACAGAATTAATTGCATTTATGCTACAGAACCAAATTTCTTGTATTATAACTCAATATATGTTTGTCCCCTACATTGGGCTATGAGAAATATAGGCATAGGAATACAATGTTCATTTCTTCATCCCCACAACCAGATCTATTCTTGTTTATAATCTTCACTGCACTGAAGAAGTTGATCAGTTTATTTTTTTTTAAATAATTAGTTCCTCATTCATCTTTGCTGACTGTCCTATTATGGAACAAATGAGTAAGTCAGTGTCTGAATGAGTGACAAGGAATTGAAGAACATTTTTATGTAAGCTGGATGGCTAAAAGATATTGCATTCAAAAGATTTCTGCAGACCATTTTGAGGTAGGGGAACCACCTACAGGGCATCAACCACCTTGCCTCTTAGGATCTTTAGAGAATCAAGACAAAAGGTAGAGAAATATAATATGGCACTCATGATGGATAGATGATTCCCCTTAGATGACCTCCTATTAGACAATCCTCTATGAACAGTAGGAAGTTCACTCTGATTTCATAAATGATGGGGGCTCCTGGCCCTGCCTCAGTGATCACAGCTTTGTCTTTGGGTGCAGCTGTGAGTGACATGCACAGTGCAATCAGGGTGTGCACATTTCTCAAGCCCAGGAGATAGACCACATGGATCAATATGAGAGGAACATGGTAGGACCTCCATCCGTAGGTCAGCATCTCCCTTGGAACAGACTCGCCACCACAGTTGAAAGGCTGAGCCAGCTAATTAACAGGTGTTCATTGCATTCCTGCTCCATATGAGGTCAGGAATGTTTATTATGGTATTCTGTCCAATTCTACATGTTCTCTCATCACCCTTCTCCAGAGTACTGCAAATGATGGCCAGTTACAGCCACTCTAGTAGGGACAGGCTTGGGGGGTTGTTGCTCAGATGTTACTGAACTCACTTCTAAAGAAATGATGATTGAAAGTGAGGCACATAGGATTTAGCTTTGAGAAAGAAGGTGCTGGACCCTGAGGGATGGATGGTACTTCAGAGAAACAACTGGTGAGTTTGTGTGGGGTAGTGGGTGAGGCTGATGTACCTGGAGAAATTAATTACACAGTGAGGTATAGGCATAAAGGTAGATGTGTTGCAGGCAGGTCAGAGTCTGCAGGTAGTACAGAATCTAAAGCAGAGTGTTTGAGCTAGGAATATCCATGTCTGGCCCAAGTACCAGTAATGCATCATAACTTCACTTTTTAAAATGCATCTTCCCTCATTCTGGCAGAATTGATGCATGGATGAAAGAACACACTGATGTTCAGCATGCAGTGATTGGTCCTGAGTGGCTGTTACCACTATATTAATAGACATGTCCCTCCAAGATCACTGGTTATTTTAAATGGTTACTACAGTCATGCAGAGCTCCTTATCTCATCTTCTGCTGTGCACTTGGTGTTTGTTCTATGTCTCCACTGGAAAATGATGTGAAGTACTGAAGATGATGTGAAGGGTTGAACTCAAGAAGGCTCAGCTGTCAATCCAAGATCTCATTTTTAATAAAGCATGTGGCTTTGTTCACTATCATTGTGTGTTTTGTTGGGAACTTTCAAATTAATAGGAGCTGCAAGTTGTAGTGAGGACACTAAGCATAATCTTTCAGGAGGTGTCAATCTTCCTTCTTGACCACATGCTGTTGGGCTCAGCAATAGATGTGAGGAGCCAACATAGACAATTGAATGTATCACCTCTTTCTCAGAACACTTCTGTGCATAGACCTGAGAGAGGAAAGCAAGACAGACTTCCACTATGCTTGGCTGCCCTGCCCGAGAGAAAGCTGTTGCAGTTACTTCAATGGAACAAACACATGGAGAAGGGTGAAGTGGAGTCAAAGCTGTTTGTTGGAGTGGCACTGGGGACAGTGTATAATATAGGACTGCAATATACACAGTGTAACATGCAACACCTGAGAGCTCTAGATGGTGACCAAAGACATTTTAGAGGTTGCTTAGAATTTCAGTTTCAGCTTTGAGGTCTGTCCTAGAGTAAAGGTTGGGTATCCCAATTAATAGACCAGATGGGAAACATCACACTGTGCAGACATTGTTCAGAACCAGGTAGGCTGCTTGTGCATTGGCAGTCCTATTTGCAAGACGGAGCCCTTTGAGGTGCCACTCTAACAAAGAGATGAATGTGGAATGATAGGAAAATGCAGAGCCCAGCCTGAGCAGATAGGAGACATGTGGGTGGCTGTGGCAGAGACTCCAGCTGAGGAGAGGCTATTAGAATAACAAGACTAGAGTGAGTTAGTGCCTTTGGCATCTTGCCCATTGATGTGACCAACTCAGTTTAAAAATGAGAGTGACCTTATGCCAAACACCATATAGTTTAGAAGCTGCAGAGCCCCACCTTTCCCTGTAGGACCTTCAGGAACATTTTTGGGGGAGGTTGCATTATTCTCCTCCTTCATCTATCAGGTTTTTGTTGTATATTATTATTTTTTTATCTATTTTACTTGAATCATAAAATTTTCCTATAAAATTCTCTAAATGAACATGAGTAGCTCCACTTTTGGGTTAGATGGAGGATGGAGAGATGAAATTCAGACTCCTCCATTACCACCTCTATCCTTGGACAGTCATTGAACGCAGTTTCCTATTTACTCTCACATACATGGTAATCAATGTGTTTTCTAATTTATAGCTTGAGGCTGAATGAGATAATGTGTAGGAGCACCTAAACTTCACTAGAAGCTCAAAACTGGGGTTCTGCAGGGGTGCTGAGGTCAAGGATGTCTAAGCTCACCTCACTTTTTTACCTTTGAAGTCACCTTTTCCATGGTTCTCTTGCCTGTTGATCCCATTATCCATGTGCTAAAAAATTGTCCCAGTAAGCAATATATGATGGGTTTCCTGGTCCTGGAGGGAAGATTGCTTCATACAGCAAGGATGTGTTGCATGAGCCAGTGCAGATATGCTGAGGCCACACACTGGCCCTGGATGCAGATGAAGGTGGGACTACATTCTAGACATAAGTGACATCACCAGATTCCCTCTCCACCTGGCATTCCTGCTAAGATGGCATTCATTCATAACTGCTGGTCCAGAGGCCTCTAAATTTAAAGTGGGAATTTATAAAGAGGAGGCATTCCTGTGGAATTTCTTATACTTTCTCTTTCTAGTCAGACCCCAGAAACTAAAAAAAAAAATGACTCACAGCTATCTGGAACACAGGTATCTCACCCAGCTGAGAACAAGAAGTACAGATAATTGTGAGCATAGCTGAACCACTACAGAGCCAAGAATCTCTCTTTTACTCTCTTTTCTGGTTCATGCTGGTTAAATTTATTAAGAAAATATTTGTTTTATGAAAATTAATGCATTCATCCCTAGTTATGTTATGATCTAGCAATTTAATTAAAGAGCTTCCAAGGTGAAAAGAACATATAGAAAACACTCAGGTCTGAAAACCATTCACACACACACACACACACACACACACACACATTTGAAATGAAAATATTGGATCATCTAAAGTGAGGTTGATTTTACCCCAAAGAGAGAAATATGTTTAAATTATATATGATGGATTAGTGTATTTATACATGTATGTGTACATATATATGTGCATATATGTGGCTGTATATGACACACACAGACAGCATACTCTGTGATCATTGCGGCAGCTCAATTAGCACCAATGTTCAGACTTCACCTTTGCCAGCACTGAGCTCTGAGCGTTGTGAATAGTGTGGGAGGGATATGCACATTTCTCCAGCTCAGGAGATAGATCCTGTAGGTCTAGATCAAGTGATTAAGGTACAACCTCCAAATGTGGGGTAGTCGCTCCCTTGGAACAGCCTCACCACAGAAACCCCAGTCTGGGGAGAAGATGAATGAGGTAGTCATCAAGAGTTTATGGCATTCCTACTCTGTGCTAGGTCTGGGATATATATTAAGTCTTCTCTCCAAATTAGCATGGTCTCTTTTTTTTAATTTAATTTTGATTCATTGAACACAAATGGAGTACAGCTATTGTTTCGCTGGTTGTACACAAAGTAGAGTCACACCATCTGTGCATTCATACATGTACACAGGGCAATGATGCCTATCACACATTCTGTTATTATTACTCTCTCACCCCGACCCCACCCTTCCCTTCCCTCTATGTTATCTATCCTTCCTCCATTCTTGCCACCTTTCCACCCTGCATTATGCATCATCATTCATTTATCAGAGAGATAATTCGGCCCTTGGATTTTTGGGATTGGCTAATCTCACTTAGCATAACAGTCTCCAGCATCATCCATTTACCTGCAAAGGCCATAATTTTATTCTTCTTTATGGCTGAGTAATATTCCATTGTGAATATATACCACAGTTTCTTTATCCATTCATCTATTGAAGGGCATGTAGGTTGGTTCCACAATCTAGCTATTGTGAATTGGGCAGCTATGAACATTGATGTGGCTGCATCACTGTAGTAATCTGATTTTAAGTCCTTTGGGTATAGGCCAAGGAGTGGGAAAGCAGGGTCAAATGGTGGATCCATTCCAAGTTTTCTAAGGAATCTACACACTGCTTTCCAGAGTGGCTGCTGGGAAAACTGAAAATCCATATGCAGCAAAATGAAACTAAACCCATATCTCTCACCCTGCACAAAACTCAACTCAAAATGGATCAAGGACCTAGGAATTAGACCAGAGACCCTGCACCTAATAGAAGAGAAAATAGGTCCAAATTTTCATCATGTTGGCCTAGGACCAGATTTCCTTAACATGACTCCCAAAGTGCAAGAAATAAAAGCACGAATCAATGATTGGGATAGAGTCAAACTAAAAAGCTTTTTCTCAGCAAAGGAAACAATCAGCAATGTGAAGAGAGAGCCTTCAGAGTGGGAGAAAATCTTTGCCACACACACTTCAGATAGAGTACTAATCTCCAGAATCTACAAAGTACTCAAAAATCTTTACACCAAGAACACTAATAACCCAGTCAATAAATGGGCCAAAGAAATGAACAGACACTTTACAGAGGAAGATCTGCAAGCAATCAACAGATTTATGAAAAAATGTTCAACATCCCTAGTTATAAGAGAAATGCAAATCAAAACTACCTTAAGATTTCATCTCACCCCATTAGAATGTCTTTTATTAAGAATACAGGCAACAACAGGTGTTGGCGAGGATGTGGGGAAAAGGGTACATCCATACATTGCTGGTGGGATTGCAAGTTGGTGTAGCATGGTCTCTTATCACTCATCTGTAAACTATCAGAAACTATGGCCAGTTAGGGTCACTTCTACTAAGGACAGACTTGAGTGGGTATTTCTCAGATATTACTGAACTCATTGCCAAACAAATGATTACTGGAAGTAAGAAACCCTAGAGCTAGTTATTTGTTGACCTCACTATGAGGCAGGATGCTTCCAAGTACTGTATTCAAGGCACTGTGGATTACAGATTTCTCCACACTCACTGGTGGAAATTAGAGCAATCCATCTGGTGAGCTCCAAAAATGTTTCCTTCTAATACTTTCAGTGGTTCTTCTCTCCAGTCTTGTTCAGATTTCTCATGTTTGTGGTTTGGTCAGTTCTTAGGTGAGGGCTGGAGGGAAGTCCTTGAGTTCTCTCCTCTTTACAATCTGCTTTGTAAACTCTAGCTCTCTGAGCCTTCTGGACTCCCAGCTCTATCTGGGTTTCATTCCATATGGAAGATGTGGGGGACAGTTGAAGGGCTGAATTTTGGGTATGGAGGTGGGAATTTGTATGAAAAAAACTGGACTCTGTCTTTGTGGGAATGAGCTGTAAAAGAACCATGAGGGTCATGAGGAAACCAGTTTAGGGGACCAGGGCTGTGGTTTCACTAATGACAGTAGCTGTTTCTGCTATGGAAGTTTCCTTTGGGAATGGAAAAAATTGATAGGGGATTACAGGAGATCTCATTTTTCTTTGTGGCTCCCTCAAATCTTAGGACAGAGCCAGCATTTCTTACAAAATGAATCACTGACAAATGGGAACCCCATGATGGACCTTAGCCAAAGATCTGTAGCAATGTTCTGATGGGATTATTGTGTGAAATGGCATTCTGAATTCACATGCCCAAGATAGAAAGATAATGTGAGACCCTCAAAGAATTATATGGCTCACTAATTTTAGTTATTGGATACTTACTATGATAAAACAAAATAAGTCTTAAATTAAGTTTTAAATTGAGGGCAAGAGAAACATGGGATTTGAGGGTTGATAGTTCTGTGGATAGAGGCTTTTACAAAGCTGAGTCTAGAAAAAGGAACACCATGTTCCCTTTCTCAATCAAGGATGCCAGAATTGAGTGTTGTCGAGGAAGAGAGGAAGTCCAATTGGAAGTCTGAGAAAAGTACCATGTCATGGGCTTGAGATATTTTTACCAGAGAATGAGAAATCACAGGAGCCTGAACTCTGGGTCCAAGGATCAGGAGTGGAAGAGCATTTCTGGAGGCATACCTTGGGCAAGGGACAGTCCCTAGGGAAGCTTTCAGAGGTTCCCTCTGTTTTGAAATAGGTCATGTTTAAGGAACCAAGGGTGAGGTTGTTGAGCAAGGCTTCTGTGAGTCCTTAATAATCCAGGACACAAAAAGCATGTCTTTCACCCAGGGGCTAATAGTGATGAATGAGTACACTGAGTGACATGGACAGTTGCATAGAACTTTATAGTTATTCATAAAAGATCATCCAACTCTATTATTCCATCGATTTTCCAAGTGAACCTCTTCCCTAGGGCTAATTCTCCCCATTTTCCAATGGAGAAATAAATCTAAGCTCACACTGCTTTCATCTACTGCAGTCAGCAGCGCCAGCAACATAGTGCGTGGAGTTCCAGTATGAAATGAAAATGTGGGGCTCATTGTTCCTCAGTGACCAAGAATAGCAAGATGGTAACTGCAGAGCATGAAACCAAACGGGGGCCTTTCAGAGATGGCTGTGCATGATGGTGGTCTCATCCCCATGAATTTGGCCTGATACTTAGACTTAAGTCTCAGTCTTTTAACTGAAAACCTCTAATTCTTCTCAATCCTGGTTGTCAGGCCCCAGCTGAGATATTTACACTTAAAGGTGCTGTGTCAGCCAGGCATGGTAGTGTAGGTAATCCTAGCAGCTCAGGAGGGTGAAGCAGGAGAATCTTGAGTTCAAAGCCAGCCTCAGCAACTTAGCGAGGCCCTAAGTAACTCGGTGAGACTTGTCTTACTGTAAAAAGGCTCAAAATTCTCTGTTGCATAGAAAAGGCTTTCCTTTCAATCTATCCTAACCAGAGAGTCAAGGCAACATGGACATTTGTCAGAGGAGTTTCCAAAGCTTCAGCAAATACTAATAAAGGTCGGTGCTTGATTACCATTAAATAAAAACTATATTGATTGCAATAAATAAATAAAATACAAAAGGGTTGGGGATGAGACTGAGTGGTTAAGCACCACTGGATTCACTCTCTAGTACAAAAAAAAAAAAAAGAAAGAAAAGAAAAAGAAATAAAGAAAAAGAAAAAAATGCTTTGTCAATAAAGGAATGAAAAGCAATTGAAGAGGAGTCTTCCCCAGGCAGCAAGTCAGCAGCTAATGTGATCCTTTATTCAACAGTATGCTGAGGCATACCCTGTGTTATAGGAGTTATTATGATTTGTCTTGATGGCTATTCCAGGGGATGTATTTCAACCTCCCATATTTACCCAGAGGTCATTGTTTTCTAAAGTAAGACCTTGTCATCTCTCATGTAGGTACTTTCCATTTTCTCCTCTTTCTTCCCTTTAAAGTCTACTTAAACTTCTAACTGTATTTGTGGAATTAAGGATTTACATACTTTACAAAGTATGGTTTCAAGATCAAGCATGTTCTTATCACACTGCCACTAAATTATACTTAGGGAGGACTGAATTGACTCAATATTCTGCAACTTGCTGACTGAGGTTATAAGGCCAGCATTCCATCCTGATTTCAGGAAATTAACCATCTTCAGTTCAAACAGAGAAATACAGCTCAAATGGAGAGACTCCTCAGCTTGACTGGGGGTCTCTTTCAGCTTTGAGCATTTTGCAGATGGTGTAAAATTTAGACTTGGTTCCAAAACACAATTTTCCCTAAATTAAAGCCTAATGATTAAATTTAGTGGGCTCTTTCTTTACTTATTTTACTTTCAAACACTTTTCAAACAATTAATATCTTTAAAAGAGATGTCTGCTGCCTCTTGTTTGATAATGGAATCAACTCCCTACCTTGCCCAGGCCACGTAAGCATGTATGGATTGACCCCAACTTTAGCAACACAGTGTCCCTGTACATTTGTTCTTCTGAACTACTCAGGCCACAGCTTGTCCATTGGACATACTTGTCCTGTTTCAGGAATGGCAACTTTTATTAATATTCTTTTTGAACCTAAAATGTTACATACTTCATGCCACCAGTTAGAACACTGCATGTGTTCTGTTCATCCACTCGTGTGTATATAACTACATATCCAAGTCTCCAGCTTTCCTCTTCATCCATCCACCTGAACATTCATCAAATATGTCTGAATGCCCTTTACACATCAATGCACTACTTTAGATGCCTGAAAATTAAGAAGTCTCCTAGGACACAATCTCAGGGGCTGCTGGGTCAGCATGGAAGATAGACAACAGTGTGGCTGAGGAGGGCAGTATTTCATGTGAAGATAGGACTGAGAACAGATGGAGGGAAACTCACTTAGACCAGGAGGGATGGACTCAGGACAGAGTTCCAAACGCCCAAGATCTCTAGGATGTAGCCACCTACCAAAGGCATAGAGGCTTTTAAGCAGTGACAAAAACAAAACAAAACAAAACAAAACAAAACAAAAACAAAACAAAAAGCCTACATAAATAGGCAAATCAGAAGAGGTTGTTTTTCATCACTGAACTGGTACAAGCAGGTGAATTTCCAAACCTACAGGTGGAGAGGTGGGTGAGGAAGAGAGCAGACAAACTTGTAAGTTTTTTGGAGGCAATTGGTCTTGACCATCACTAGTGTCTTTTACAAAGTGGAAAGACACACTAAATTCTGAATTCTAGAGAGAATCGTCTGGAGAGGAATGGAGAATGAACTTCTCAAAGACTATTACAATAAAACAAATAGAAAATTAGCTTTTGAACAGAGTTAACATTACCATAGGGGATAGAAAAAATGTGTACATTTAAGACAATAAAAAATGAAATATAAAGAACTTGGAGGGCTGGGGGTATATCTCAGTTGGTAGAGTGCCTGCCTCACAAGCACAAGGCCCCTGGGTTCGATCCCCAGCACTGCAAAAAAAAAAAAAAAAAAAAAAGGAACTTGGTAGTTTTTAGAATTCATAGAAATGGAAGATGGAAGTGTCAAGGAAGACCTCTGAGTCTCTAGCTTGATCCATGTGGTTAAACCTGGTTTCTTTTACCGAGGTGAGGTATATAAGAGGAAGCAGTTTAGGGAAAAATAATAAGCTTCATATTATACATGTTGATTATAAGGGATCTACTGATGTCTAATTGGAACTATCGAATAGTTAAAGATGTCAGTCCACAGGCTAAGGGAAGGGAAGCCATTTAGCCTGGGATAATGCAGATATAAAGTACATATAGATCATCAGAAGCATATAGGTAGTCAGTGAAATCATGGGAGTAAGATGATACTAACGATCAATGCATATATAGTCCTTACTCAGTGCCTAGAAGTGCCCTGCAAATTACAAACATTTTTAACCCGGTTACCCCTCAATACACCATTAGAAAGAACTTTAAATAGGAGGCAATCCTGGCACGTGGAAGTTAAATCAACTGCCCAACCCAGTTGCAAATAAGTAGTCCCAAAATGTAAAAACCAGGAAACCAAACCCCAGGACCTGTGCTTCCGACCAGTGAGTGATGCTGTCCCTCAGAGGAGCTACAGAGAATGCTCACCACATGGGAGGCAGCCAGTAAATATTTACAGAGTGAGTGAATCAAATGAATGGAATCAATGAAAAGCAATGAGATCTTCTTGCAAGTTTAGCTCTGATGTATCCAGAGTGAGGAACATCCTGAAATTCTCTGAACAGAGTTAGGAGGGAAGAACCTCCCGAGAATCTGTGTCCTTGGCAAGATACAGCATTGCCTGTAGCATGGTGACAGTCACAAAAAATTACAAATTGAATCACGGGCTCAGAACATCGAGCTGACAGTGCCAAAGCAGAAGTACGAAGTGAAATAGACAATGGGCTCATGAAGTGAGGGACAACACATGGAGCCTTGCAGATGAGGACTGGCCCTGAGAATCAGGATCTAAGAGCAAAGTGGCCCTGTTTCTCCACTCCTTAAAAATGAAGCCAGCTCTGTCTTTCAGTGTTGTCATAAGATCCAAACTTTGTGAAGTTCTTAAACATAAAGCCTGCTACAGAATAAATGGTTCTATAAATATATAGTCACTATTTTTGGCGATTATGTCTCAAATGTTCAGGAGAAAAAACCAGAACTATTAAGGTGCAATGTTAAGGATCGCTGACACCCTAAGGATTGAGCAATGTGGTAGACCTAGGTTGATTGTAAGTCAAAAGCACAGGTGCTGACCTCCAAAGAGACATGAGCAAAAGGGCAATGTGAGAGGGCAGGTTTGAGATCAGGGTTTGACGAATCATCGCAGCTGGGGTCGAGGGGGTGGTATCTTCAGTGGACTTGTATGTTAGATGATGCTGGACCTTCATATGCTACCCACTGGGTGCCTCTGTAATGCTCTGTAAACATCAGAAGTTCATGTGTGTAAGTATTGTGCAAACAATTCATCTCAGTCTTTGTCCTTTCACATTTGCTTTTGCTGATGTAAGTCAAAATAAATCCTTATTAACCTTCTGAAGATAAATTATTTTTGAAGTTATATTATAAGGGGGTAGTCCACAGAGTTGCTCCATTGATATACCTCCACAGGTTCTTTCTGGAAAAACACATACTAGCCTTTTTTGCTGATGCAGATAGATTGAGATTTTATTGCTCCCAAAGGCTCCTGGTGCCTCCCATAGTTCTGCTAAAGGTAGAATTTTTGAAGCTCCCAAAATATATTATTTTTAATCTATTGTTTTAGTTGTAGAAAGACATAATACCTTTATTTGATCGATTTATGTGGTGCTGAAAATGGAACCCAGTGCCTCACACATGCTAAGGCAAGTGCTCTACCACAGAACTCCAGCCCCACAAAATACATTCTTAAAGAAATTATCTTTTGATTTATTGGAACCAGAATAATTTTGTGATTCAATATCAAATTGTTCCTGAGTTGAAAAAGGCAAAAAATGAGAGGTATACAGTTTGATACCTTCTAAAGATGTGGGTAAGAGTTACCCAAAGTTACAGGCTAGGACCAAAATTCACTTCTCAATTTCTAAATTGAATACTCTTCCTTCTTTTGAATTCTACCACTTCCTTACATGCATATTCTTTAAAGTTTGATATAAAGGTGATCTCTTCCTGAAAAGATTGAACATTAACTTAAATTGAAAACTTTTTCTTCTAATTTTGGGTTCATCTGTGAATGACTAAAGCTCATCCTTGCACATGTATAAATACAAATTGTAAAGTTCTCATTTAATCAGTGTCACAAGTCTATGTCGTATAATTGTTCAATGTCCTGATAGTAACTTTTCTCAAAAGTGTGAATGCTGACAAGAGAGTCAGAAGACAGACCAAACCTTCTAGCAGACTTCTATTGCAAAACTTCAAGATAGTTCATGAGGGCTGTGGTTGATGGATAGAGTGTGAACTGTCTGTATAATGTTGCATGTTACCGCGAAGGAAGAAAGAGGGCTACAGAAAACCAACAAGGAGGTCAATGTTACTAAATCCACTAGTAAATTCTAAACAGTGGAACAAAGAGTGCCTCCCAGGGTAAGCAGCGCCCATCTGGAATCATGGCATGGAGGAGCACACTGTTACAGGGAAGTATTTTAAATGTTCTGAGAATGCAGTGAGGATTACGAGGCTTTGTTTGACAAAGAACTTGATGAGTTTCAGGACTGGGAAGTCTACTGACACACAGGAAAGGGAAAAATCACTGAATTTACCAGCTAATACTATGTGTCTCTGATAGCATCTCATTTTTCCTTGGATAGAATAAATATGTTTGCTCTACATTGAGGGGAGAACAGTGAAGTACAGGAACTAGAGGATTATGTGAGGAGACATTCCCCTTGTAGGCTTAGTCTGCATGTACCACGTCTCATTGACAGGAGGGCAGCCGAGATGCAGAGAGATGGGGAGGAGGATTTTATGAGGCCTTTAGGACGTTCTCAGAATACTGCAACCAGGAAATCCTAACATGAGGGCCAACCCTCCTGTTTTGAATCATATGCTTTTGAGCATTTTCAGACCCTTTTCAAAGGGAAAGTATCCAAGTTCCTTAGGAGGGGACCATAAAAAGTGGGACATTTGCATTACCAGTAAACCAAATTCCCATGCTGGTCATTGCAAGGCAAGTATGCAAGCTCACTGTGGAGCAATGTCAGGAAAGATAAGAGAAGCAGTGTCAACAAGAGACGTGCACAAACCCACATTACCCATAAAATGGCTCAGATTATGGAGACCACAACCAGTCAGAAACAGGGTAGCTGTTATTCATTCTGGAAGTCTATTCTAGACGTCAGTGTTTAAGCTCCCACGTTCACATCAACCGTCACATTCACCAGACTGAATTGAAATCATCCATTGGGGTTGTGGGTCTCATTGGGGTGTTAGGGTGGGAGTTCAGTTTTATGGATTTACAACAAACAAACTTGGTGCCTCAAAATACAGAACTGGGTTGTGAAAATTATTTTGTAATTGATTTGGAATTATTATGTTTCCTTTTATGTCTAAATTCCTCTTATCCATATCCTCTCCATCCCCTCAACATTAGAGGAGTTAGAATCCATTCCTTGGACACCCTGAGATCATGGTCTTTTCCCATTTCGTTGATATATCAACTGTTGTAGATACCTTTCATAAGTGGGTTCTTGAACTGCTCAAAGCCTGGCACTACAATTTCTTTTCTAACTTTGGGTTCTTAACCAATTTAATTTAACTAATGCTCACCTTGGCATTTATTTGAATGATTATTGTAAATGTGCACATTTAATCAGTGTCACAAATCTGGGTAGTCTAATTGTTCAATATCTTGATAGGAGCTGTTCTTAAAAGTATGAATGCTAATAAGGAGGAAGTCAGAAAGCAGACCAAACCTTCTGGCAGACTTCTATTGCTAGCAGTCTTGTACAGAGCTCTATATGATTCACAAATCAGGTGCTCCATAACAGAGGCTAAGTGAATCAAAAGCATTCAGGCAATGGAAATATCATGGCTTGGTTACAATTTAAGAAAACATGGCAGGGAAGTCACCTGAGATACAGCAGCTGGAATCAGTCAGAGTGTGGTTTGGCAGGTAGTGTTTCTAGCTCAAGGCATCGTTAACGCAGGGATTCTCAAACTGGGGACCCCAGACCCAGCAATTCCTGAGAACTTGTGGAAACACACTTCTCAGGCTCCAGGGAAGACCTGCATTGAGGGCTAGCATCCACCTTTCTGTATTGCAAAATGGTTTCAGGTGATTCTGATGTGTGAACAAGTTCAGGAATTATTCATTTACTCTATTGATAGTTAATTTCATTCATTAAATACTGATTGATACAGAAAGACTTTATTGTCATCAAGAGTCCTAAATTCACCTGAATGAGAAAATCACAGGTCAAAATAAGTAATCATAAATGAAACAAGACACTCTTAGCAATAGGCAACATTTTTTTTCAGTAATTAGGGAGGATAAATTTGAGCTGGTACTGTCAGATATTGAGGAATATGTTAAATGATTTATGAGGTTGTGCTCTTGCTCACAAGTTGCCAAATATCTTTCCCAAGGTATTTATGTTCTTGGCATAAAGGACTATATCTCATTAAAATCTGTATTTGCAGTTTTGAGCACAGCACTACTTAAGTTTAGGTGAATGCACGTATGAATGGGTGAATGAACAAATGAAAGGTTCCTGGAAGAAGAATGGATGGTATCAAAGTAACTCAGGTAACTCAGGATGGTAACAAAAGGAACTAGGTCTAGTCCAAGTAAGAAAAATGTAGAGTACACCGTGACTAGAGTATGGTGTCTATTGGTCACAAGTAGAAGATAAAGATGGAAAACTGATCAGGGATAAGATAATTGTAGGATTAGAATGTATAACCAAGGAACTTGGACCTATTTCAGTACCAGTGGAGTGCTTTTACCTAATGTTAGAT
Source organism: Glaucomys volans (assembly GCA_020662805.1). Lineage (NCBI taxonomy): Eukaryota > Metazoa > Chordata > Mammalia > Rodentia > Sciuridae > Glaucomys > Glaucomys volans. Next base: position 26,260 of record JAJEJO010054148.1, read on the forward strand.
GATTACAGTCAAGTTCAACTGGTAAAAATACAAAACTTTTAATTAATGAAATATTTATCCTCAGAGCATGTGTTTTATTGATGTAGAGGATGTTCTGTGATCACCAGCAGGACTAAAGCATTAGAAACAACCCATTACATGGTGTTTCTGGGTCTATGTGACCCAAACAGTCTGATTCCAACACAGTTATCACCAAGGACAAAAATCAGCAAACTAGACATCTGGTGCCACTGATTGCCACACAAGGAAGTGTGAAAACATAAAATGGCAAAATGGCAGAACATCTGTCCAAGACCCACACAGTCACACCCTGTAAAAGCCCTTATGATTCAAGGATGAAAGTCAGAGACTAAAGAATCTGGAAAGTTCACACATTTTGAAAGCCACATTAAATGGATGATTCTTCTGTGTCCTCAACTAAACATCGAAAGAAATGGTTTGCATTTATGTGGTTGAATTTTGGAATAGAAAATCAGTTCCAGTGCATTCAGTAGATGATATCAGCTATGGTTTTAATCTTTTTTTAAAATTTATTTAATTTTGATTCATTGAACACAAATGGAGTACAGCTATTGTTTCTCTGGTTGTACACAAAGTAGAGTCATACCATCTGTGCATTCATACATGTACACAGGGCTTGAATGGTTAACAGAGTCCCTGGTACCTTAGTATTCTTTTATTTTTCCTTTTTTTTAACACTGGGCACCAAATAAGTGAAACACAGATGATTTTTGTAACTCATTGCTCTTTCCTTTAATGTGTTTGCAATGTGAATTTCAGCTCTTGGGTTTACTCTTGCAGATGAGAAGGAATTAAATAAACAGGACAAGAAATCACCAATGGCAACACAGGTGCCTAGAGCATTGATCCCAGAGGTGTACAAATTTACCTCTAGCATCAGTTACTTGATAGCCCTTCAATGCCACATTGTGACTCAGTATAAAATGCTCATCTCTGGAATCTCATTCTCTTGTGTTCCAGGAAACACACCCTTTCTTGGGTACATTTGGATGTCAACTGACCTTTCTCCTCTACTGGTAGTTGCTCAACTCTGCTAATTTGCTGATTTGTCAATCAACTTATCTCCCTGTTTTGCCCTGAAAATACTGATAGGAGAGTGGGCTTTTTCCACTGTAGTAAAACTGGTATAGATGATGAGATTAATTGGTACCCTGCTATAGCTTATATTTTGAGTGTTCTCCAGAGGCCCATATGTTGAAGACTCAGTACCAGCCTGTAGCTCTATTGGGAGGTGGTTGATACTTTAAAAGGTGAGGCCTAGTGGGAGGAAGTTAGGTCATTGGGGAGTCTGCCCTTGTGGTGGGTATTTAGACCATGGCCCCTTCTTGGGTTTCTCTTTGTTTTCTGACTGCCCTGAGGTGAACAGAGCTCTTCTGCCATGAGCTCCCACCATGATGTGCTGTGCCACACCAGAGGCTCAAAGCAATATGGCCAAGAGAAATGAAACTCTGAAACCTGAAGCAAAATAAACTTTACCTCCTTATAAATTGGTTTATCTCAGATATTTGTTATAAGAATGGCAAAATGACTAACAAATGTCCCCAAAATGCTCAGACATGTGGAGAATGACTTCAGACCCAGTAGGTTTCTTGAGAACCACTATGGTCATTGGTGTGTGGGAAGAAATAATGAGCTCCTTGAAAGACCTCATAAGTGAAGGAGAATGTTGGCTCCCTGCAGGCTAAGCTCTAATCAAATATGCAATTTATTGGGGAATCTGCACAGTCACAGAAACCTAACTCATAGAATAAGTAGGGAACATCCCCTGGTCCCCAAGTAACAAGCCCTCAAAATACATGCCCAGGGGAAATTTGAATTGCTCCATGGCAGAGTGATTGTATGGGACCTCCTTTCTTTCTCTTCACAGTGGGGGCATGTATTGATGTTATTCCAATTCTGCTCCATTAGGACATGATGAGTATGGTGAGAAGGCAGGAAATTTTGCCTTTTTAATTCATATGCCATTCCTCCTTTCCCCCTACGATCCTGATCTTTGTGTTTGGGATTTAAGGGCTGTTTTCCTTGGGGAAAGGGTGATTGCATTTTGAGTGTATTATGGTTGTCACTGATATTGAAAGTTCTTTTCCAGGCCTGTGCTCTTGCCCTGCTGAAGTTAGGTAGGCCTATGGCCCTGTGTCTTGCTTTGGTGAAGGACCTAAGAAAGGCAATGATATTTATCACTCTGGGTGGGAATATATGAACTTTGGTGTATGTATGATCACATTTCTCCCCATTCCCAAATGTTCCATGGCTTCTCTTATCTCCAGCAACCATGCCCACAGAAGACTATTCTCTTCTTCCCAGGCAAATTAAAACTCATTCTTCAGTTTCCATGTGTTCAGAACTCCTGAGTCTTTCTAATTCAGTCTGCTTCACTGTTCTACTCTATTTTCCATATGGACACCCATATCCCAGACTTCATCTCACCAGGGGAAAATTACATTCTGACTTGGTAGCTCTCCACATAGACTGAAGCTCTGGAAGTGAAAGGATGAATGCTGGTTCCCCTCCGAAGTCTAGAGGCTTATGGGGTGTGGTGAGAGGTGGAATCAATGAACGATTATTTAATTGGTAAATAGAAGTTGAGTTATGGAAATATTCCACTTAAAAATAATTTTGGAGTCTTTTTCTTATATCATTCAAAAGATCACAAGCTTTGGAGAGTCCTTATACATGGTTTTACAAAGAATGCACCTAAATAGGTACTTAGGATCAAGATACATGATACAACCAAGAAGGCTGCAGGGAAATAATGTCCTTGAGTTGCAGCTGGCTCGGATCCTACATGCCATGTTCTGTGCTCTGCACTGAGTTATGGGGAGGTTGGCCCACTGACCCTGGCAGAGTCTAGCCTGCTGTCAGGAAGAGCAGGAACAGCAAAAGCATTATATGCTCCTTGAGTCTGGCTGAGTTGTGATCTCAAACAGGCCTCTCCCTCATCTATAAAATGAGGGCAATAAACCTCAACTATTCCCATAGACAGTAAGAAATAACACATGTGAACCTCGATTCCTTGGTGCTTCATGCTGTGAGAAAAAATTACAGACCCCCGCCCCCAAAATGTCCAACAGTCCATATCTCCACTGTCCCATTCGCTGGAGTTCCGCAAATTGTAGCTGGAATCTCACTGGGAGATGCTGCCACCTCAAGGCTGCCAGCATCTCCAGAAATAAGAGGCTGAGGGACCAATCCCCACTGAAGGAAGGGAAATTTTCTATTCCCTTCATTCAGTTTCAAAAGCATTGGGTTGTTCAAAAGGAATTTCACTATAAAACTAAGGTAAACAAGACAAAATCCAGAACCAAGGAAATGTCAAATCCCAGAGATAGATGAGTTTAATGTTTTGTGTTTAATGTCAATCTGTGAAGTCTTAGCCAGGCCTACAGACAGAACAGTGAATCTCAGTGTCTGCGGTCACACTCCCTGGTGACGGGAAACCAATCCCACTGATACGATTCAAAACAGATCATGTGCAAAATGACAGAGGAGATACCAGCCAAGGTCAGAGACCTCTGCTTCTTCCTGATCTCCTTGACTGCACGTTCTAACTCTGTTCATCTCTCAATAGCTCTGCTCTCTACAAAAACACACTGTCACCTATCAACCTATCAGCAAGGAGACATACTAGTGAGAGTAATGGTAGCAACAGCAGTGACAGCAGCCATAATAGCGATAACAATAGCAGTAGTATTAATAGTGTTAATAGTAGCAGGAGCAATGATACCAGCAGCCGTATTCGCATTAGCAAGAGCAGGAGCAGGAATGGCAATAGTAGCAGCAGCCATTGCAGCACCGATAGTAGTGGTGCCAGCAACAATAGGTAGCAATCAGAGCTAACAGCAGTAGTTACAGTATTAGCACTAGTAATATCAGTATTAGCAGCAGCAGCAATAGTGGTATTATTCACAACAGTATTAGGAGAAGCAATAGTATTGGTAGTAGCGGGGGCCACGGTGTTGACAGTGACAGTGGTTTAATGCATCTCACCTGTATGACCACCAACTGAGATTTCGTAACATGCTGCTATATTGATGATGGAAAATATATTTGTGAATCCTCAACACATTCAGGGTATTTGTCACACAAGAAGTCATTTTATTCTCATGAAAACTGTGCAGTAAGTTATGCTACTAGGACCATTGTAGAGAATAGAATACTATGGCTTTCAGCAATTAAACACTGGCCCCATGGTTACATTGCTGGCAGGAGATCACAGCTAGCCAGAAAGGTTCCTGATACCCACACCACCCGTGCATCTGGAAGATACAGTAGGAGAAGCTTGGATCTGGCAATGTGAAATAGCTCCTCGGCTTCCATGGTTAGGGACTTGTTTCTGATGGCAGAGATTACCAGGGTTGAGGGCACCACCTTTACATCAACCCCAAGGTGACTTGGAGTAGTTCTTAATGGTGTGTAATGCTCCGTGCACTGGGCTACCTGGAATTCTGGAAGCTGAACATGTATAGATTCCTTGGAAAGTCTTGTTAAAGCTCAGGCTGCAGGGCCCCACCTGGGTTTCTGACTCCATAAGTATGGATAGGGCTGAAAATTGTCTTTTGTAATAGTTTCAGGGAATGCCTGTGCTGCAAGTTCAGAAATACTTTGAGAACCTCCTTTACTCCTCACAAACCAGGTGTCCAGAATGTGTTGGTGAAATATTCATGTTTCTTTCCATGAGGATGTGTGACATGCTTATGGTCAAATACCGCTCCTGCAGTTCAGACATACGCTGGGTAGCGTGACACCTGGGCATTTGATGGGGTCTGTGGAACTAGTGATAGATCCTTATGATTCACACGTGTTTTTGTTTGCTGTAGGTATCAATAATGAAGGCCTGGGGTCCATGAGATTATGATCTCTAAGGCTTGCCTCACCATTGTCTTTATCTCTGGGCTTGGACTACACCAGGGCATTAGAATATGGCAGAGAAATATAGCCTTGGAAATAGAAATCACAAGTCGACCTCACAACCTTGACCTAGCCTTCCAACTCCACCCTCCCTCACCAGTCCTTCACATCCTTCCTTGGCCAAAATACAGCATAGTAGCCAGCATGGCCTGGGTCATTGCTCTGGGAATGCCGTCTTTCCTTCCTGTTAGCCCAGAAGTCACCCCTCCCAGCCTCTGGGTCTTGATCAGCAGCCAGCTGCTTGGGAACATTGTGTCCAGTCCTAGTAGAGCCCCTACCACCCACCGGTGCTTCTCTGTTTACATCATTTTGTCCCTCATGGGGCTACATGTTCCTGGAAATAGTAACTGGGTCATATTCTCTGAATCTTTAGCACAAAAAGCAATACTAGTAGACTTTCTATAAATATTCCTTGAATTACTATTTTCCATATTTCCATATTTCTAAGATATAAAAAATAGTACATACATACATGATCAATTGTTTTAAACGTCTAGGGCTTCTTTCCTAACCACTGGGCATAAGTTTCCTAACAGTCTATCAAAAGGCATGAAAGGCACTTTGTGTTCATTTTTGCTGTACTTAGGTAGTCAGATGACACAGTCTGCATCAGATTTTAGATCACAGAAATGTCTGTTTCTGATCACAAAGTCATTTTACTTTGTTAGGCAGCTTTCACTCCTTTATTTTTCAAAGATAACATAGCCAGTCAATGTATTATTAATAACAATTACAATTATTGCTGTCTGTTTTGGACTAGTGATTTATATTTTAAAAACATATTAACTGTTTCAAGTAATCTTCACAGTAATACAGTCAGATACCTAATATCATTTTGCAAATTAGATAATCGAGACTTAGTCAAGCCTAAATGGAGAAGGAACTTGGTTTCCAACCGAAGTCTTGTAATTCCAAATTTGAGTTTTAATTTTAATCAGACTCTATTGTAAGCAACTAACCATTTGTCTTTAGATTCTGGAAGGATATACTAGGAGGTATAAACCTTCTTGAGGTAATTTCTGTAACCAAGGCATTTAGATAAAACCTGTGGTACCAGGTGGCTTCAGGAGATGGCTCAGATCTTCAATAAGAGGAGGCAGAGGAATAATAACGTAAGTGTTTTGACCCCACAGGTCAAAATGATACCGAATCTGTCAAGCCTCTCAGGAGATAATGACCATCTTTCTAAATCTTTCTGTGTTGTCCCAAGGCCCTTGTATGTATCTCTTCATTGATGTGTCATCTCTACCTGGGATTGCCTAAGACACATAAAACACCCTGTGTTTGTTGAATGAATGAATGTAATACAACCTATCCTATTTCCATGAACTTCTGAGTATCTATAACCATAACTTCCTATCTTCAATGGGTGGTTTGCACACATTTGTGGATATATTCTTGGCACATTGGCTTCAATTCATACACATAAACCTAGTTCTCTTTTGTAGTACATGAGCAATCAGGAGGTATCAAGGGTATGGGTGGGATATCCATGCGCAGGCAGAAGTTTCTATCAGTCCTGGTTGACCTTGTCAGTTTTATTACTTACAGCTCTCATGAGTAGAACCTTATGGGGATTATGACCAGGTCCAATTGTCCTGGTGTCTGTGTGTACTCTGTCCAAAGCCCAAAGTAGATCGATAAAGGGAATGGGATTAAAGAAGATATTTCTTGTTCTAAGTCTATCTATGGTGATTTCTGCAACCAGGAATTAGTTGGTCCATTGGGCATAACTCTATCAGTTTCCAAACCCCACCCAGACTTGGAGAATGGCTCACTGAGCTGACACTCCTGTACTTCAGTTAGTACCGACTCCTCCCAACTTCTGACCCAGGAAACCATTTCCTTTCCACTCCTTCCTCTGCACAGCTTCTTTGACTGGAAGTGTCCCTTCCTAGGTCTTTCACAGGCTCTAGTCTTCCTGAGAATTCAACCCAACCCATGTTGCTTGGGCTCCAGATCCCTCAAACAATATTCCCAATAGATGCTGTCCTGAGTTACAAAGACATGAGAGATGAAGATGTAGAATGGACCATGTTGTTAGACACCAAAAAAAAAAAAAAAAAAAAAACCCAAAATAAAAAATAAAACAGGATGAGGCAGGGAGACTCTGAGATCATGGAAAGACAATTTTTTTTAACAGGTGGGCTGAATGGATGGGCTTTTCACCTGGGGTCAACAACAAGAAACAAGAGGAAAGAGTGACCTCTGCATCACAGGAAGCATCTCTGACTTGCCTTCTGCTCTCATTTGCATCCCTTCTTTACACCCTGATGTTCATTTGTCCCTCTGTATGGTAATTGGCTACTTATGAACTGACATCCCATCAGATCATGAGGTTTTTAAAGCCAAAGTTCCTGTCTTAATTATTTTTTGTGTGTAATATTTAGAGCAGCGGGTTCTCCAGGAGTGACTGAGTAAAGAGGAAGCATGATCCAAAACTAGAGTGGCCACAGTAAATGCTGCAGAGCAGGCTCTTGGTGTGTCCTGGGGTAGGCACCACTGCGTACTTTGCTCACTTTCTCAGATCATTATTTAGAAATGTCTCTCTGATGAATAATTTGTTTTTCCCGAGTAGGAACATACTATTAGAACTAGAGGACATCCCATCATTTTGTGAGTGAGTCTTCAGAGACAAACTGAAGCAACCTGTGAGGCTACATAGTTAATGGGCAGGTGTACTAAAGTTGTGGGGTCCCCCAGTGATCCAATTCATATCTCTATCGTGCTGCAGCACAACTCAAGCCCTAAGGGGGAAACCAAAGACCCTCCTCTTTTCTGCAAGGAGTCTGTTTTTGATGTTCCCTCCCTCCATTCACAAACTTAGCAAAAAAATATCCTACACAAACTGTGGCATAGACAGTTTCTAGGGCTTCACAGAACATAAGTTAATTCAGAGCATGGCTTAGGGCTGTCTCTCTTGCACACTGCTGGGATGGATGAAGTCCACTGTAGGCTGGTTATGATTTCCAGATATACTTTGTGTTTCCTTTTCTTGCTAACGTCTTAGCATGGCTTTTTAAAAAATTAAAATTCCCATGCTTTTGTAGTCATCCTGGGTCTGCTTTGTTGTAAATCCGGAAATTCAGGGCTCCTGTGGCTGTGAATCAGGAGGCCTGGCTTGCTGCCACCCGACTTCCATGCTGAGAAGTGTAGGGAACATTTTTTACTTATTTTTCAAGTTCTTCCCTTACATCACATTAGGAAATTCTTTCAGTCCTGTCCAGAGAGTATTAAAAACTCCTTTGCAGTAATTTTCTATGGCACATATAATTTGTATATGTTCCCTATATATCTTTCATCTATCTATACCATTATAACATAATGTGTATGTGCTATAGTTGGAGTCTGAAATGTCCCCCTGAAACTCATGTGTTGAAAGCTTATTTCCCACCCTGTGGCACTACTGGCAGGTGGTGGAAATTTTAGGAGGCAGACCTAGTGGGAGGAAGTGAGGTCACTGGGGACCTGTCCTTGAAGGAAATATTGGGATGTTGGTCCCTCCTCTCTGACTCTTTGTTTTCCAAACACCTTGGGGTGAGCAGTTTCTTCTCCCGTCTGTTCCCTTGCCACATTATGCACTACCCACCACCAATGGTGGTGAAATCTCCTAAACTTTTAACCAAAATAAACTCTTCCTCTTTTCAAGTTGATTACTGCAGTTATGTTATTAAAGTTAACGGTATAGCTGGAGCCCAGTGGCACACACCTATAATCCCAGCAGCTTGGGAGGCTGAGGCAGGAGGATCAAAGTCAGTCTCAGCAAAAGTGACGCCCTAAGCAACTCAGTGAGACCCTGCCTCTCAATAAAATACAAAACAGAGCTGGGGATGTGGCTCAGGGGTCAAGTGCCCCTGAGTTCAATTCCCAGTTACATCCTCACACACAAAAGTTAACAGTATTTGTAATTATATATAACATATACATTCATGAAACACATTTTATTCTATAATATATACATATAATTACTATGTACATATTTTATAATACATGTATTTGCATGTAAATATAATTATATGGTAATAGGTACGCATTAAAAATATTTGCATATAGGATATATACATGTACATAGATATCGTGTTTTTTTACATTTGAAGGGGAGAGTTTATGTTGACTTTGAAAAATTATAATAAATAATATCCCCAAACAAGTTGATCAAAATCTTTGTACATCCCCTAGGATGGCATCATGTCAACAAATATCAATTCAATTTAAGAATTAAATCCATATAAAAATAATTTTGTCCTTGAATTGGTGCCATTTTATCTTTTTTTTCAGTATGAAGATGTACACCTTAGTGAAATTGGTTACATTAATTCTGGAAAGTTTTTTATGAAAATTAAGAAAAAATTTTCATAATCATCAAATTACATACATTTCCAATTCATTCTAAATACACATTTTCAATGTTACTTGTATAAATCAAATTAGATTTATGACCATGTACTTTTTTTCTGTTTAAAAAACTTTTTTATTCTTTTTAGTTATATATGACTGTAGACTCCATCTCGACACATCCGTACAAACATGGAGTACATCCTGTTCCAATTAGAATCCCAGTTTTACAGCGGCACATTCACTGTAGTGTATTCATAGATGTACAAAGGAAAGTTGTGTGACCATATCTTTGTTCACAACCTCTGCCTTTAGCTTTTTGTTTTTTAAATTTGGCTCAGTTTTATGTCACACTAGAGATGTTTTTGCATAAAATTGGCACCCCTGCTGAAGCTGCCTTTTCATCTGTGCTGATTCAACCTGTGTGGTGGGCCCCCAACCCAGGTCCTGAACACCCTTCAAGCCAATGAGGTGTCTAAAAGATGAGGACTTAGGGCAGAATAAACTCCAGGCCCTTGTCAGAATTCCAAGTGTTATGTTTAGATTTTTAAAAAGCCATTCTCAAAAAGGTACATACTGTATGTTTGAATCTAAGATTCTCAAAACAATGTCATTTATAGAGACATAAAACCCTTGCTAATGGTGGCCAAGGTTAAGGTTTTGGAGTGAGTCATCTCTGTCACCTAGGGGTGGGGGGTCAGAAAGAAGGCTAATAGTGGTACACCAGTTTTGTGTCTTCATTTTTGTGCTGGTTTCACAAAGCTACCAATGTGATAGAATGGCATAGAATTACACACACATGCACACACACACACACACACACACCACCACCACCACCATAGCACCACTGATCATAATGGGCCAACATGAAGAATGTGAACCTGGTTCTGTAATAGGGAATATTCCTAATGTCCCTTCTGTGAATTAGGTTAGAATCTGCCCCTGGAACTTCTCAGGCATGAGTGTTTTTGCTCTCCTCCTATAAGCTGTTTTCAAATTATTCATATTCAGTCATAATGATCTCTAGCCTAATGTACTGAAGTGAAGAATGCTATCTTGGTGGTGTACAAATGAGTGCACGTATGTCTGGTAAAAACTCAGAAATCTCTATGGATTGTGCCAGTGTCAATATCAGGGTGTTTATGCTTTGCTATAAATAGGTAAGATATTGATATTGGGGAAGTATATTTGGCACCTCTTGTGCATTTTTTTCTGCCAATTTCTGTGTATCTACAATTATTCACCATAAAATAAAGTTTCAAACAACATCATGATATTGTTACTTGCTGATCCACATTGGAAGGGAATCACTAGCAAGGATTGGTTGTTCCATTGAACTGCTTTCCCCATGCTGGTCACCAGCAAAATCTAGAAAAGGTCCCAACTGAAAGACCAGCAGGTTTCCAGACAAACATTTCTCCTTGAGGGGTTGGTCTCACTCACTTAGATGCCTGGGAAATATTAGCTTGAATGAGGTGTCACTAGGCATTTTTGGAGTGAACTGAACTCAAAATGCATCTCAGATATACCAGAAGAGAACAGTCCACTGAGGTAGTAATGGTATTAGAATTTTGAACTCAGCAAGAAAATGAAAATACAACATTCATCTCTTTATGTTGCTCAGTCTAATAAGATTTAAATACTGGATAAGTTACATATATATGCCTCTGTTTTTACGACTTACAGAAGTGTGAATTATGATCAGTTTATTCTTTCTGTAAGCAAACAATGGTAGATCCCTGTTCTACATATCTATGTGCTGGGAATAAAATAGAGAATTAATAGCTAAGACCTGTGTTTCTTGACATCAACATTTGTATAGTCAAAGCAGTAGAAAAAAAGGTAGTACACCCAGAAATAAAAAAAAAATATTTCAAATTTTAACATGCATAGATTTTGAAGATAGATTTGACAGGATTGTGGGTGGTTTACATCTTGTGGTTAAAGGAAAAATTTTCAAACCTTTCTCTCTTTCCAGCTAGAAAACTAGTGGTTGTACCATTTTCCAAGGAGTAGGAAATTTATTTAGTTAAGAATAAAATTAAAAGATTCATTGTGGGCACATAAGAATGATCATTCAATAATTCCAAGATACAAGTATAAATGATGATAGTATGCAAAGCATAGATCTTCATGTACTCAACCTTCACCATCATGGTGGTGACACCCATCAGTTGTACCACACTTAATTTGTTCTGTCAATATATAAGGCTCTTGACCATCCCTTTGGTCCAAAAGGAAAATGCTACAGTGCTATGCAGAACCTAAGGTATTTCTCAAAGTGATTTCAAAAATGCTTACCCTATCTTTCCCTCATGAAAATCCTGGAATATAGACATCAGTATCTTCACTTTCCAAATGAAAAAACAGCCTCAAAGTTAATTATTATGTAATTGCTAAGCACCCAAAACAAAATTAAGAACTAGCTTTACAGCTTCGGCCTCCTTTGTATGGAAACTTGCCTTGCATCTGCCAATTTCAGGAGTCCTCAGGCCTGTCATTCAGATGTAACTCTTTGGACCCATGGGCTCACAAGAAGTCAAGGAACAGAGAGCTACATCACAAAGCCATTCTGAGGAATTATGAGCTAGATGATAAGATAATTAGGTGACAAAAATAGAAGGGGTTTATAAACTGTAAAGCACCATAAAAATCTAAGAGAATGATTATTTTGAGTTTCCAACAAGGGATGGAAACATTCTTTGAGAAAAGGTTTAATATTCTCAAATTGTCAACATGACCTTTCCTTTTAAATGAAAAAGCTTTTATTTTCTTCTTTTCATAGGAAAACCACATGACCTTTCCAAAACAACTCTAAAACATGTGAGTGGTACAATCATGAATCATGCATAGGAAAGATGTGCCATATTCTCTGCTGGTGCCATTAGTGGATGCCTGAGGAACAGTCGCGATAAGTGAACACACCCACACCAGGCTACTTCACATAATCTTCTGAAAGTTCACAGCCTTCCTAGGAAGCCATCGGAAGCTCCATCTGGGGATTCATGTCCTTCCATAAAGCTCTTTCCAGGAAAAAATGGTCTCAGCTAACAGGAGGTAAACCTTGGATTACTTTAGATTGACAAGAGTTTTGCCTTATTTTCTGAAGTCAGTGGAACTGAATGTGCTGTCAGAAATTCATCTGGTCTTAACAAGAGTTCAAAGACAGCCAGCAGAGGCATGAGTTCCTTCCTTTAGCCCACATCCCATCCAAGGAGTAGACTGCACAGGTGTTAAGGTAATGACAACCAGGTGTTTGCTTCATTTTTGGGAACCAAAGTAATAGTGCTTAGAATTTAAAGCATTTGGAAAATGCTTTCCTACTTTTGTTGCCTCCTGAAAACTCTTAAATTTTGCAATCTCTTCTTGAATTGTTAGTTTGGATGCCTGCTGTAGATCTTTCATGCTGGGGAAAGGAAGCGAAATAAAACCCTGGCCACTGTATTGTGATGATTTCACATCAGTTAGGCTAGAGGGTGATTTCCTCAGGATGCTAGGAGCTCTGGGGAGCCTGATTGTCTAACTGCAAGATGGAGGCAAATTTTTCTACTTTAGGAGTTTTCTGCGAAGAACAGATAAGACAAATAATAGGGGGAAAAAAAACCCTCACAGAAACTGCTGTAGAATGGGCTTGAGATAAATAATAAAAATTATTGTTAACATATTGCTGCAATTCATAATTCTGTCTTATTATCATTTTATGGGAAGTCCCCTCTTCCAATTTCAACTATATCAAACAATCCATATGAAAATGGAATTTTGCACAAAGAAAACAGATATGGATATTAAACAGAACAAAAGCTCAATCTTCAGAAAAAGTTCTGGCAGGCCAGGCAAATGGGCCTTGTGCTAATTTTTTGGTCATGTATGAGCCATGTCAGTGCTTCCTGCCTGCATTGGCTGCATATGCTTCTCAACCAGAAACTGAGTCGCTGTGGGAAGTTCCTAATTCCCTAGGGATATACCTCTCCTCCAAACAACTTGCACTTCTATTAAAAAAAAAAAAGAATGGAAAAAATCCTTCAAGTTGAGTGTATTGATTATATGAAAGTTTGAACTGTGAAATGATGGAAAAAATCAATCTGGGTTTTAATGATCTAGAGAAAGTAGTTTGTCTTTTTCCAACCTGAGGAATGCTTGAGTCGGATTATATGCGGCCAACCATGTGATGTCTTTCAACCATCAATATGTTTAGCACAATATAGGCATCTATGTTGAATATGCAAGAAAAATTACTTTTCCCATGTCTTAGTAATTAGATTTTATATAAGTTGAAAATGAACATGGGGAATTCTTGGAGCAGCAATCCTGCATTTCTAGGGTTTTGTTTGTTTGTTTGTTTGTTTATTGTGCTAAAAAATAGTTCTTTTTCTTGTAATTCCAATCCATTTATTTTTCAAGGGAAATTCAGTCCATATGTTTCTTATTTATTTACACTTACTGTAATTCATCAAAGTACAATTTAATAAGCGATTTAATGTCCAAAGAGTCACAAGTTTTTTTTTTCCTTTCATCTTCTGTACCAGGAAGCTTTGCTTTTCTTTGAAATATGGTTCTAAGTTTGGAAAAATGTGACCTTCCCTTCATATTCTGTAATGTTACTAAGTCTCTCAGTAAGGCTAAGGGAAGTGTGGGTTTCAGCAATGCCTTCATGAATTTAGCCAGTTCTGAAATAAGGGTCAATGTAGTTCCTCAAACTCTTTAAATTAATTAGTGGGGGTACTTTTTTGGAGGGAAGGATAATATCCTCTGCTTTTCTTCAGCAATCACTCAAAAATTTCAAGTAGATACAGTGTGCCTGACATTATCCCATCTGTGCAAAACTTATCTTGACTTATTAATATTACCAAAATGAATCATCCCAATTGTTGGAAAAACTGCTCTGTGTTTTTGTTTCTATGTGTGTGTCCATGTTTCTATGCATGTATATATACATGTGTGCACAACAGCACACGTCCATGCATGCGATTGTGTCCTTATGCATGTACATGCATGTGTATGTGTCTGTGGATGACACCTGTGTGTTTGGTGTGTATGTGTGTGTATGTGTGTGTTTGTGTCTAGTGTGATCTGTGTCTATATGTGTGCCTATGTGTATGTGTGCATGCACACGTGTGCACGTTTTTGTGGTTATATGTGTGTATACCTATGCATGTGTGTATATGTATGCATGTGAGTGACTGTGTGTGTACGCATATGTGTTGTGGTATTTTTCATAGCATGCAAGCTTTGGATAAGATGGAGAAAGGCATTTCAGGCTAACCACATAACTAACACCATGTTGGTAAGTGCACAAGACCTCCAGTAGAAGACCACCTAAAGCCTCCTGTTGCAAGCTTTCGAGTTCACTGTTTCCTCTGGCCTGGACTTCCCATTTATCTTGGCAAGCATGGATATTTCTGGAGAAGAAATTCCTGACTACCACTGGAAAACTCTCAGGTAACAATTCTACATGGTATTATTTTTGTTGAAATGCTCTAAGTTTTAATATTTTCAAAGTCAGATCTCCATTTTGAATTTCTCTGAGTAAAATCTGAAATAAAAAGGAAGATGCTGGGGTGTCCGCTAACTCCAGTTTATATGCAGTTCTTGGTTTTATGAATTTATTTTCTTTAATTAATTCAAAAAATATTCACAGAGAGCCTAGGTAGTTGATCAGGTAGCCAACTATATAAAAATAAAACAATCTCATTTTTCCTGCTGTTGTGCAGTGGTTTATTTCTATTATATTACTTTCTTTGAAGAGGAAATTTTCATACCAATCAATACAGAAAACACTGGGAAATTTTAGGTTCATTACCCTGCTTAGTTTTGATAACAACCCTTTGAAGCAAAATTGGAATTTGATATGTAGGCTAAATAATTTGCCCCCAATCATGCAGATGTTTCCAAGATAAACTGGAAATAGTCCCTAATCTCAGAAATAACCAGACATATTCTGTTATCTCATTATTGCAATTTCCATGAGATTTCAGAGCAAGAAGGGATTTAAGATGTACTCAATTTGAGCTATCAGTCTCAAAATCCATTTGCTTCATAAAAGTGTTACCACAATACAATTTGTATTTACCCAGTGAGTCAAGGGCACAGGGTCTTCTTCATGCTACTGATCTTTGATTCTGGAGACAATTTTGGTGCCTTTGGGTGGGAACAAGTGTTGGCAGGAGAGTCATAGTCTGGTCAGTAAGGAGACTTGGATCAGTGTAGCCTGGTGAATCAGAGGCCAGGTGACTCCACAACTGGCTACCTTGTGTGCTTTATATGAACTCCCTGATACTCAATTTCCTAACCTATTAAGTGGTAATAGTGCCCCAACTCACAGGGCCATTGTGTGAATTGAGTGTATCGAACATGCTCTCTGGTATATACTTGCCAACTTTTATTTCTCTGTTTCTTAGTCCTGAGTCCAGAGCCATTAAACTTGGACTTCTTATATCATACATTTAGGCCCCTTTGATCTCCGACCAACTCAAGAATGAGAAGAGTGATTTCCCTTTCAGGAAATTTGTACAGAGAGTCTTTGGAAAAGTGAATGGAAGATGACTGGCCCAGAAAAGAAAAAAGGTTTGCAAAGTCCACTGAGACTAAATTGCAGGGAGGGACTTTGGGCTTTAAGGAAGAACACTAAATTGTCAAAGGCAACATTAGGTTATAAAGGAGAAACAGAAGTTTCTTTGCAAAATGCTGGACATGAGACTGGGAGTTGGGTTAATCGTTTTAGTGTAAGAAAGGTGATTTTCTTTCTTTTTGTAAAACATTCTGGTGGCTATTCTGCATCCTGGGCATGGTACTATGCATACCTCACATGTTATGACAGATCCACATAGTTGCTGGTTAAGGAAAAGGCCAAGACTTGGTCAGGATACTTCCTCAGGGCTGCACCACCCAGAAGTACTGGTACAGAGAGGTCTCCTGTACATAGGTTTGTGCCCACATTCTTCCTACTGAAACACGTGACTTAGAATAACTGAGCAGAACATCCATGTGGATATGAATGGCTTTGAACACTGTCAGTCATTTTTCTAGTACAACCATTGTCCAAATGCCCTGATTGTCCTTTAGAATCAGTCCTCTAGGAATGCCCTGGCTCCTGATGAGGAGCTCCCATCTTGCCCAGTTCCTTTGGGCTTCAGCCTCTGTCCTAGCTGGAGATGACAACGTGGAGAAACTCTCACAGAGCTTCAGTTTGTAGTTTCTTGCCATGCAATGTCCGTAGAAGGGAAGAATGGGGAGGTAGACACAGGAAGGGATGTTCTTCGTGGGCAGTGTTTCAAATTTGTCCTTGGATTGAGGTGTGGGAACATGTAGCATGGAACTAGTTATTTCATGTCACCTGGTGAATATACCCTAGGAAACTAGGAAGTGAACTAATTTAGCTGAAGTTGAAAGGCATACATGAGGATTTTCAATGCAGCTTTTTTTATTTATTCATTTGTTGTTTTCCAAATGCTTCTTTTTTAAAAGATGTGGTAAGAACAATTAACATGAGATCTATCCTGTTAATTCATTTGAAGTGCACAGTATTTGTCTTTCTGTGCCTGGCTAATTTAACTTAGCATAATGTCCTCTAGGTGCATCTGTTGTCACAAAAGAAAGAAAAAACTTTTAAGGGCTGAATAATGTTTCACTGTGTTTATATACCACAGTTTCTTTTCCATTCATCCATTGTTGGCCACAGGCTGTTCCCATATCTTGGTTACTGTGAAGAATGATGCATTGAACATGGGAGTACAGATTTTTCTTTCAGATTCTGATTTCAAGTCTTCTGAATCACAAATGTGAAATTTCTGAGTTACATGGCATTTTTCTTTTTTAATTTTTTCAGGAATCTCCATATTTTCTCATAATGACTATATTCACACAAAAAGTGTGCAAGGTTTCCAATTGCTCCACATTCTAAAATAAGAAAAATAGGGAGAAATGCATAAAATGTGAGGCACAGCTATGTATTGGACTACTCCTGCTGCTACTACTAACACACACACACACACACACACACACACACACATAGTGGAAATGTGAAACTGTAAATATTTTATTTAAGTACTAATAAAAGTACAAAATTAACAAATAATATGTAAAATTCTACATTTATACACATTCACAAGTAAATTAATATGCAGATAATATTCTTGTTTAAGATCGCAGCATAATGGGTACGTGTTGAATTGTTAAAAATTAATTATTTTAATAAAAGTCAATGAATACTTTACTTAGAAATTAATAAAAAATAAATTATATATTGTCATAAATTTCCTGACTCAGTGAAATGTTATTTTCTCTTTATGTGTTAATTTTATTTCAAATGAAGTTCACTTTTTGAGTAACTTTACCCCTGGAATGCTATGCAAATTCTATACTTTCTCTCCTTCAGAGGAAAAACCACTCTCAAACACTAAGAGTTGGCAGAAAGAATGGAAAGAGATTTTCCTGAGATAAGTGGAGGAGAGAGGGTATGGGGAGGGTCACAATCCCATCTGGGGAAATTGAGTTAAAGAACATCAGTAACAATGGAATCAGGACAGAATGTCCTCTCTAGGCACAGATCTCAGAACCTCTCAGTCTGATGAATGTAGTTACAGCCATATTTCTTTTTAATCTGTCTTGTAATTATGATTCTGTGTGTGTGTGTGTGTGTGTGTGTACTGTTTTATTGATGATAATGATTTCTCTTTTGTGGCAGTCGGGATTATTGATAACTACCAACCCTAAAATAATGGGAAATGGGAAAAGATGTGTTCTTTTAAAACAAATTTTTTACATTAATTTATGTGTGTGATATTTATGTACTATCACTTTCAGAATAAGAATGTATTTCAGAACAGGAAAAGATCTCTGAAATGATAACACTTAAGTAAATTTTATGAGCATTTTCCAAACATATTGTTGCATTTATGTGAATCCTGGACTTTGGGCAATATGGTTCAGAGTCACAGAAGGGCCTCAACCTTGGTGAGATTCAAAAAAGTCCTTAGGACAGAAACATGGTTGAGCTTCGACGTGAGGTTCATCAGCTTATCCCATCGTTTATGACCCAAAGAAACATGCATTAACCCCAGTGTGCAAGATGAACTCTGTGACAGATCAGAAGTTGCAAAACATTAGGGAAAATGATCTGTTGAAACCAGATCGTAAGTGCTGTCTTCTGGAATTCTTTGAAGGATTGCTCAGAACTCAACCACATAATGATTTATATAAGAAGCAGTTTTGTGCCATGATCCTGCAGGCAGATTAGTCCCATATCTGGTTCTTGGCAGGTTAGTTTTACAGCCATCTAGAAGGATTTCCCCACTCTGCTTCCCAAACTAAGGAATAACCAAATCACTTTCAGTTCAGCAGAAACAGAAAGTGAAAAGAACATCCTCATTCTACTAACATTCATTTAAAACGTGTTAAATGTATTTAACTGTAATGAAAAACCAATACTATTGTAAAATATTTGGAAGATTATAGCTTGTCATGAAATTATTGATATAAACATCAAAGATTTTTCCCAAATAGTTAACCCGACTAAGGTTAAACATTACTTATTATGCTTCAAATATCATGAAACACTGCTTAGAATGGTTTACAAATAAATGTAAACCAATACATGTAATAGGTTTTAGCTTTCTCTATTTTACTGTTTTTTTAAACCATGACTTCTCTGTTACGTAAATTTGCTGTAGTCTGATTTGTAATTTTATATATTCCCTCTGTGGTTATAATCAGTGCTGTACAGTTTTAGAAATTTCTACAGCTTACACATATCAGAGAAAACATTTGACCTTTGACTTTTTGGGACTGGCTTATTTCACTTAGCATGATAGTCTGCAGATCCATCCATTTACTGGCAAATGTCATGAAGTCATTCTTCTTTATGGCTGAGTAGTACTCCATTGTGCGTATATACCACATTTTCTTTACCCATGTACATAAATGAAAACAACACAGTGAATCCCACCATCATGTACATCCACAAGAATGGCATACTAACTAGAATAACATACATATCCCGTGCTTGTATATTTATATCAAAAAGGATTCTACTCCCATATATAACAGAACCAAGAATAATAATAAAAAACTTCTATAGCTTTTTCTTTTGCCTGCTGTCATATATCAAAGTTACCTAATTGTTGGTGATATTTTTGCCTATTATCAATATATGGAAAAGATGGTTTTCATTGGTATTATAGAAAGGCCATGGCATTTTCCTGAACTTACTGAGTGAGACTTTCTTAAGTTTTTCAATAACCTGAAATCTTCTGCAGTTTTCTCTCTATTGGTGGGGCCCGCAGAGGCTCGGTCCGGGTTGGAGCGCGGTGGTGGCGGGGAATCCACTCTCAGAGGCAGAAATAATATAATCAGGAGAGAGAGGCCATTAGGATACGGGAAGCTCAGACTTCCATCTGAGGAAACTGAGTTAGAAGAATATTTATGACAATGGATTTAGGCTGGAACTCAGAACATGGCCTGATGAACGCATTCACAGGGTTGTCTCTTTAAGCTGTTCGACAACTGCACTTTCAGGAAAATGAGAACTTGCTATGAAATGACATGGAAAATCTAGTTCTCAATATGACAAAGGATGACAAGAATAAACTTTGAAGTGACATGGTCTTGAATTGCAGTCCCAAACCGTGCCACTGGTTCTGTTATATTTTTTAAACCTAAAGATTCTTTTTTTTTATTCTTAAAATGAGAATCATAAGAGCCCACACAGCATTGTGGTGGGAATCAAAAGAAGTAATGTCAGTTAAACCTGGCACATAAGTACTCCGTAAATAGCACATATCTAGGCTTATAGCATATGCCATTGTAATAATTTGGTCTTCACAATTTAAAACATTAGCTTAATTGTCACTTTAGAAGTCACATAGATAAATTATTTGCTTAGATAAACATAAGGATGATTTCATGGAAAGCACAAAGTCTAGATCGCCCTTCATCTTCATTCCTGAACTAGTTTATGCACGTTAGATAAAGTATGCACAAAACTTCAAATTTAGAAAAGAAAACAGATGCAAACACGATACAGAAGAATTAGATGGCAGTCGTAAGTATGGAATCACTCTCTTCTTTTTTCTGGTACTAGGCATTGAACCCAGGGTTGCTTAACCACTGAGTCTCATCTCCATCCCTTTTCATTTTTTATTTTGAGACAGGATTTCACTAATTTGTTTAGGACTTCATTAAGTTGCTCAGGCTGGCCTGGAACTTGCATTTCTCCTGCCTCAGCCTCCTGAGTTGCTGGGATTATAGGTATGTGATACCATGCCCAGCATTCCAGTCCTTTTCATTCATTTATTTTTGAGACAGGATCTCACCAAGTTGCTGAGGGTCTTGCTATGTTACTGAGTCTGACCTCAGACTTGTGATTTTCCTACCTCATTCTCTACAGTCTTTGGGATTACAGGCATGTGCCTCTGTGCCTGGCCTATGGAATACTTTCAATGACCATCAGAATTTCTGATTTCTGGTTCAGTTATTATAGTCATTTTACTTTAGGTTTGTACGATATTTGCCAAATATCAAACACCACACAAGTGGTTCAGAATAAAACAATTTATTTAGTAAGGTTTTCTGTACTTAAAAACTATCATTTCAGGATTTCTCTACATAGAGCATTAGCAGCATTCTGTGCTCCTGAAACTTCCACTGCAAGGAGATTAAACATATGTGCCATCATGTGGCATTTGCTTTTGTGAAATAGTCTGATGTCTTTCTAAATGCCATTATTTTGTTAACAACATATCTCTCCCGCTGGAGCATTTTAGGATTTTCCCTCCATCATTTTGGCGGTACAAAGTCCCACTCTAACATGTTTAGTTGTGGATGAGGCTCTAATTTTGTTTACTCTAGGATTCCGTGTGATTTTTGGATTTGAGGAATCTTTTCTCATATACAAAATCCTCATCAAATACATGTATCATTTGTTCTTTTCATGTTCTTCATCTGCATGTCCTATTAGATGCACATGCCACTGTCCTTCTCCTTGTCTGCAGTGGAAATATTTGCTTCTGCCTGTTCATCAGGCTGAGATTGAACAGAAAATTCCAGCAGCACAGTTGACAGGAAGCATTATTTCTCCCAAGCACACATTCTGAGCAACTCCCTTTTAAAGTGACTGCTGGCTTTTTTACTTACTGAGAAACTTTGCTCTATAAAGTCATGCAAGTCTGGTTGTTTGATATTCTATCAGTAGGGATGAAACGTCTGCCTTTCTCTGAAGGATTTACGTCATAGTGACACAAAGAAGCAATCTCAATATCCCAGCCCAGACCCAGAGCTGCAGATAAGGGGTTTCTTTCTGAGGACAACATTCCACATTTATCTCTACTTTGCAGTTTCCAAGAAAGTAGAACCCTGGGTCCACTTTGTAGTGCAGATCTGCCATTAACCATCTTGCAAAGAGCTCTGATTGCTTTGAGTTTATCCAAACACTACGTTATTCCAATTTCACCTAATCCCCACTCTTCCCATGGATCCTGCAGCAACTCTGCTGCTTTCTTTGGTGAGAAAGCCCATGTTTCCTCAGGTGTGGCATCCCTCGTGGCATGGTAGTAATAACACTGTGCATACGAACCAGGTGATGAATAAACCAGATTGTGCTGGATCACAGGTTTCTCTTGAATGAACTTCTGGATTGGGCTGTGACACCACTATGCAATCAGGTTCTTTTTTTCCTATTTATTCATTCTCCAGTTAACTTCACATATACTATTTGTTATATTTTAATGTATTCTAATTTATTATGAAATATATGTACATAAATATATATGTATACACAAATGTGCATATGTATACATATGTCTTAGTCCATTTTGTGATGCTTTAACAGAATGCTATAAAGAACAGAAATTTGCTTCTCACAATTCTGAAACCTGAAAGTCCAAGGTCAAGGTAATCGCAGGCTCTGTTGTCTGATGAGGGTTACATTCTGCTTCCAAGATGGTGCCTTGTGTGCTGTGTCCTCTGGAGGGGAAGATCACTGTACCCATACATGGCAGAAGGGAGAAGGGCACAAGGAACTAATTCCCTCCCCACCAGCAAGCCCTTATTAAGGGCACCTAATCCCATTCACAACAGAAGGGACTCTATGCTTAAATTCCCTCTTAAAGGCCCCCATCTTAATGCTATCATATTGCCAACATCTCAATTTTGAGAAGCACAGATTCAAACTACAGCAATACATACACAGTTTATGTGAACTATTACATACATAAGTATATATAATGTATAAAACACATACCACAGTTTAAATACCAATAGAACAGATACCGGTATACTGCTGAACTGAACAATAAAGGCAACATCTTTGTCGTCTTCTGTGATCCTACGTGCCCATCGCCTAGCCCATGTTTGTGCCTCTCTCACCCTTGAAAGAGCCACTGCTGTCTACTCTTTTTACTTTATATAGAAATCCATTTTCAAATAAATTTTTTAATTGGATATTGTCTGTCCTTTTCATAAATTTTGCTCCTCTGTGATGATATTCTTCTGTAATGTGCTTTTTAAAGATTTTGTGGGACTTTTTTCTTAGTTTTTGTAGTTGTTAAGACATTGGATCACAAAAGGTAAAACAGTAGTTACAAGGGGTTTTTTTTCCATTCATGCATCTAGTCAGAAACTATTTTTTATTTGTTCTAATTATTTGTACATGACAGTAGAATGCATTTTGACATATCATACATGAATGGAGTATAACTTCTCATTCTTCTGGTTGTACATGATGTAGAATCTCACCGTTCATGTAATCATATATGTACATGGGGTAATGTGCTTTTATAGATAATATTGTTTTTAATTTCATGTGTGTAGCTGCATTTTATTCATTTTCATTGTCATGAGATGCCCTAATATTTTTTAAATTTTTATTTATTTATTTATTTATTTATTTAAATTTTTAAAGACTTCATTTTGATTCACTGTACACAAATGGGGTATAACTTTTAGTTTCTATGGTTGTGCACTAAGTAGTCGCACCATTTGTGTAATCATACATGTACATAAGGTAATGATGTCTGTCTCATTCCCCGCCCTCCCCCTCTCATTTCCCTCTTCATAATCTAAAGTTCCTCCATTCTTCTCTCACCCCCACCCCCCACAAACCAATTATAAATCATCATCCACTTATCAGGGAAATCAATCGACCTTCGGTTTCTTGGGATTGGCTTGTTTCACTTAGCATGATATTCTCCAATTCAGTTCACAATAGCTAGACTGTGGAACCAACCCAGATGCCCTTCAACAGATCAATGGATAAAGAAACTGTGGTATATTACACAATGAAATATTCTTCAACCATAAAGAAGAATAATATTATGGCATTTGCAGATAAATGGATGGAATTGGATAAAATCATGCTAAGTGGAATAAGCCCTAATATTTAAGAATACCACATTCAATTTTTCCATTGAACTAAAAGATGGACATTTCAGTTATCTCTACTCTTCTGATGTACGAACAGCTTTGAGCTTGTGTCCTGTGAAAACGGACAAGGGACATTCTGTGTGACATCTCAGGATGAGAATTACTGGGTGTTAGATTATACACATCTCCACATCTTTAGCTTTACCATGTACCAGATACCATGATGCGGTCGCTCAAAGTGGTTCTGTCAATTTCTATTCCCCTTACGGGGTATGTAGTATGTGATAATGTCAGACTTCCCCAAATCCTTACATAGAATCCTAGTGTAGCTCTTTTCAGAGCTAAGGAGGCTAAACTTATTCTCCTCTTCCTTTATCCTTTCAAATTTTTGCTTCAGATCAAGTTATTGGGATTATATCACTTTCAATATTGATTTTTCTATAGTTATTTATATGTTTGATATACTAAATCTTATAAAAAAATAACTTCTTACTAGGCACGGTGGGGCATGCCTGTAATCCCAGCAGCCAGGAAGGCTGAGGTAGAAGGACTATGAGTTCAAAGACTGCTTCAGCAATTTAGCAAGGCACTAAACAACTTGAGAACCTGTCTTGAAATAAAATATTCCAAAAGGAATGGGAATTCTCAGTGGTTAAGAACCCCTCTAGGCTCAATCCCTGGGACAAAACAAACAGCAAGAACAACAAACTTCTCCTTCTATTTGATTTGTTTAACTTTATGGTTTCTTTTGATAGATATGTAGTTTTTTTAGTTTAATATAACTAAAAATATCAGCCTTTTTCTTTATGATTTTTGTGTTTTATTGAAGAAATCTTTCCTTCTTTGAAAGTCATGAAGAAATCTCCCTATCTAGTCTTTTTAAGATTTTAAAGCTTTTCCTTTCATGTTTAATCCATAAAGATAAAATCTTTCCTTGAGACATAGTAGAGAAAATTCTCTGGGACCATGTTGCTTCTCATTCCAATTATTGACACCAATTTTCCCCCATTATGAATGTCACTTATGTCCTATGTTTATTTTCACATGCATCAGTCCATTTATGTACTTCCTATTCTGTTTTGCAGGTCTGCTTATTCTGTTCCTTATTCTTTTGAGCCTAATCTTTCATATTAGAGAAGAGAACACCTCACCTCTTTTATTATTTAGGAATCTACAAAAACATTAGAATCACGTCATCTAGTTCTAGATAACATCTTGGGATTTCATGGAAGTCATATTGAATCTACAAATCTCTTTGGAAACTCACCTTCCCCTTCTACCATTGACTTTTCATAAGACTGTACATTCATTCCTACCTTTACTTAAGTCTCCTTTGCTTTCTTTCAATAAAATTACAATTTTATACACATAGGTTTGGTTAGCATTTGTTAAACATCCTTTTAGAAATTGCACAGTTTTATTGTCATTGCAAGTAATACTGAAAATATTTTTAAATTATATTCTCCAATACCATCGTTTAATCTTTTTGGATGAACTCATTATTTTTCTCTTTATCCTTTTAAAAGCAGAGATTATCCCAATGGATTTTCTAATGTAAAACACCTTTGCAATGCTGAAGTAACACTCACTTAGTTGTGACATCACATCTTTTTATAGATTGCTGCATCTGGAGTTCTTGCATATGTTTTTTACCTATTTAAACCATTTTTGGTTAGGAGCAGTGGTCCATGCTTGTAATCTCAGTGAATCAGGAGGCTGAAGTGGGAGGATCACAAGTTCAAGGCCATCTTCAGCAACTTATTTGGTCCTGTCTCAAAATAAAATGTAAAAAGTACCAGGGATGTAGCTCAGTGGTATAGAACTCAAGTTCAATCCCCAGTACCAAAAATAAATAAATAAATAAATATTTTTAAAGATCTTTAAATAAAAGTTTTGTACCTTATTAAAGCCTAAAACATCAAATCTGCACCAATGACTCAGTGACACAGAAGCCTATGACATAAATCTAGTAAAAGAAGGATTAGTGATATCTCCAAAATACATTTTGTTCCCACAGTTTCGCATGAAATAGATTTAGTGACCTGATCACCTTTCTCAATAATATAAACAACTCCAGAATACTTAAGGACTTTGTATTTTGGTAGTTCTCTCTTTATAGACTGTTAAGGGCTTATTTAGGACATCACCATGGTATTTACTTTGAATCTCGTTTTTAGATTTTCAGTCCATTTTAAATAACATGTGCCTCCTCCTCCATCTATTAAAGGTTAGTCTGATAATCTTTGTCTTCAACTAGGCAATCTGAGTCGTTTTTATTTACTAGGAATTAAAGAATATTTAAATTTCAATTTATTTTTACCTTGTTAGTTTATGGCATTTTGGTCACTTTTCAAAGATTCCTTTGCTTTTCTTCCTTTTATGTATTATTTGATTTTTTTTTCATTTTGCTTTGACATTTTATAAGTGTGAAAGTTATCTACTTTCCCATTCGCATATACTAAAAATTTTAACATCCATGTTTAACCTAACCTAACAAAATCTGTTTGTTTTTTCTCTCCTTTCAGAGCAATACAGGAATCTAAGGCTTTTAAATGCAATTCTCTATTGATTTACTGCTAACACTTTTCTCAGTTTAATTTTATATCACTTCTAATCCTACATATTAGGTATTATTATAATTATTATTCCATGCTATTGATATTCATTTAGATTTACTCACTTACTTGCAATTTTCTTTTTTTTTCCCCAAACAAGAAACATTTAATTAAACAGACAGTTTTAGATGTTGATTTGATACTAGAAATGTGATCAGCTAGTATAAAGTATTTCTCTTCATGACAAAAATTCCATATATTAAGAATTTGAACAATTGGGGAAAGATGTAGGAACATTTTTAATTCATTTTTTTGGCCTGAGCAATAAATGGTCTAAAGGCTCTCCACAATCTTGAGGAAATGCATCACACCCTGCAGCGAAACCCTTGAGTTCTTCAACACAGCTCTCATGTATTGCAGGCCAATTCTGCTTGCCACCAAGAGCCAAAATGATAGCACTGATCCCCTGCATGGTATATTGTGACTGCTTCAAAGGGAAGAAGTATTTACACCTCTATACCCCTATTCTTTTTTTAAAATTATTTCAATATATATTTTTAGTTGTTCTTTCATCTTTATTTTTATTCATATGTGGAGATGAGAATTGAACTCGGTGCCTCACACATGCTAGGCGCACCACTGAGCCACAACCCCAGCCTACGCCTGCTCTTTTTCTGTTGTTCTTTGTTATTTATTTATTTATTTATTTTTGGCCAGGGATCAAACACAGGGCCTCATGTGTGGAAAGCAAGTACTCTACCACTAAGCTAAATCAGTCCTTTAGCTGGGACAAGAGTTATGGGAAATGATAACATTCAATTAATACTTTTATTATTTCATTTGAAATAATGAGCAAGCTTTTTAAAAATAAAAGATCACGTAGGCATACTTGGGGCAGAGATATTTTCCCCAGTAGTTCTTTATATTCTGCCTGTTTTATTTGATGAAATATGAGCATCTTGTCTTTTCAGAACAGATGTTTATAGATCACAGATAATTTTGTCCTGTCCAAAGGATAATAATTTTTTGATTATTCATAATTCACAATTTTTGTCTTATTTCTCCCAATAGTGAGAAAAAACAATTAATGATGGTGAATGCTGAAAACTCCAGGACTGGGAAATGGAATAAGAGGAAGGATTTCTCAGACTTTTGACTATTCCCCCAAAGCAAATCATCTTTAGTGCAAAGATAGGCCACAATTTGTGAAATGGTAAGAATGTGCAGTGGGATAGAACTCTCTCAGGTCGCTTGCACATCCCATGAAAATATCAACAAAAGAAGAATTTAACAGCACAAGGTCAACAAGGGCCATGAAAAACAGAAGCAATGACAGATGAGAAATGTAGTACAATTTCATAATCCAGAGGGGATAGATGCTAATTTAGGATAATGGGGAGAGCTGACATCTGAATGCCTGTGGAAGGGGACATCAATAAAAAGCAAGCTGACTTTTCCTCCTAGAACTGGGAAGGTGAGGCCACTCTGAGGCAGGAGTGTACGTCAGGGTTGTGAACAGGAAGGCTGGGGGAAGTCTATGTGGAGTCATCAACTCTCAGCTGCTCTCCCTCAGGCCAGGACAGCAGCTTGCTGTTCCTTCTCAACCCGAAGGGAAGAAGGATGGGAAGATCAGGGAGGAGAGCAAGACCCTCTCTCTCTCTCTGTTTTTCTCTCCATCTTTTCTTTTTTCCTCCTCTGGTGTTGGGTTTCGAATGCAGGGGCTCCTGCATGATAGCAAACTGCTCTACCATTGTGCTCTTCTGCCCACCATGCCAATTCAAAGTTTTCAACAGGTGGAAAAATCGTCCTTTTGTAAGTTATATTTTGTTAAGAAGAGATTCTTTGTCCATTCCTTTTTAAAGGTCAGATATTCCTATTAGATAATTTGCTTTTATTGAAAGTCTGTCTTTTCTTTTTGTTTTCCTTTTCTTTTCTTTCCTTCTTTCTTTCACCCCACCCCTACCCCCGCAATTGAACCAAGGACAAGGCCTTGTGTATGGCTAAACATGGGCTCTGCTCCCAGGCCCCAAAGGTCTTCTAAAAGTTGTCTTTGAGAAGGTTTATTGGCAATTCAATTCCCTAAAACTATTATTAATAAAATACTTTATAGCAGCTTAATTCACAATAGCTAAACTAATGAAACCAACCTAGGTGCCCCTCAACAGATGAATGGATATAGAAAATGTGGTATATATACATAATGAAATATTACTCAGACTTAAAGAAGAATAAAATTATGGCATTTGCAGGTAAATGGTTGGACCTAGAGAATATCATGCTAAACGAAATAAACCCATCCCCCAAATCCAAAGGCCAAATGTGGATGCTGATCCATAATGGAAGGCGGGGGTGGGGGGTGCTAGGGAAGAATGGAGGAACTTTGGATAAGGCAGGGGGGTGTGGGGGTATGAAGGATGGTGGAAGTTGGACATTATTACCCTATGTAAGTGTATGATTGCACAACTGGTGTGATTCTGCATCGTGTATGGCTGGAGATATAAGTTGTGTTCCATTTTCCATTTGTGTACAATATGCCAAAATGCATTCTGCCACCATGTAAAACTAATAAGATCAAATTTTAAAAAATAGACAGTATCTTTATTTTTTCTAACTCAGACAACTCCATTGGCTCCATATTGGTGTTTTTAAAATTATTTTCTCTCAGTATTTTGAACATGTTTTGCAATCTTCTGGATTCTATTGTGGCATTAGAGAAATCAACTGAAGATCTATATTTCATTTGTTTATTATGCATGATCTCTCTTTTTTTATTTACTTATTGATTCATTGAACACAAATGGAGTACAGCTATTGTTTCACTGGTTGTACACAAAGTAGAGTCACACCATCTGTGTCAACCTAGATGCCCTTCAGTAGATGAATGGATAAAGAAACTGTGGTATATATACACAATGGAATATTACTCAGCCATAAAGAAGAATGAAATTATGGCATTTGTAGGTAAATGGATGATGTTGGAAACTGTTATGCTAAGTGAGATCAGCCAATCCCAAAAATCCAAAAGCCGAATGGTCTCTCTGATAAATGAATGATAATGCA